>JAOWAW010137543.1:0-11050 GCA_028565695.1 Nicola tetela
ATATTATATATTATATATATATACATATATACATGTATACACACACACACACACACACACACACACACACACACACATACTCGATAAGAGACCAGACCTTGCTTCTAGACTAAAGTTAATAACTTAGAGTAATATAAGAGGAGCGGTGAGGCAGGTGGCAGAAATCAAGGAAACATAAGGAACAGATTTACGAAGACACGCACGAGCAGAGGAAATGTTGATTTCAAAATGATTACATGTAGTGAGCAATCATTTCTCAGTTTCTGGGTAAACGCACGAGATCTGTATTGTAAAAAGACGTTTCGTCGTTCAACGCCCTCATCAATTCTACAGAACAACGGGAAGATCTGAAATGACGAGAGAAATGATCTCGTCAATTCAGATCGTCACGTTGTTCTGTAGACCTGGCGAGCTAGGGCTTGAACGCCGAAACATCTTCTTCCAATACAGATCTCGTGTGTTTACCCAGAGTCCTCAGTTTCTTTTATCGTTACAATGTTTCTTTTATCGTTACAATAAGGGTGAACTCTTCAAAGTCACTCTATCTTCTTATTATCCCGGTTTGGCGCGCCATCTGCACAGTGGACTCAAGCCTGCGCTGTGGATTGCGGAGTGGTCGGCTAGCGTTTGGTCGAATGTTAGAGTCTGCTGGCGTTGTGTACTAGTAGACCTACAGTACTCCAAGCCGGCGCAATAAAGGAGAAAATGATCAGTTATGATTCCTCCAGCAAGATAAGAATCGTCTCCTTGTGAGAGATACCCGTCTTTCTTGAAATAGGGCACGCGGCATTTAATTTTTAAGACCCATCCTAACTGCGAGGCTTATGTCAGGGAGGGGCCTAAGATTTCATATCCTGAACAACCAAGGCTCAATTGCAATTTCCTAAACAAGTTTTTGGTCTGAAGAAGATGATTTTAAAGTAGCTCCCGGTATCAGTAACAATTAAGATAATCTGAATTGGCCGCAATCAGAACAAAGACAAAGAAATGGACGCTTGAAAACAAACTTTGCGTCTTCTTGGTATGTACAAAAGAAACTAGCTCGACATGGTGTGTATACTCCGTTTACCCCCGGGGGACTAATAGGGCGGCGCTTTCGCATACATTGAGTTCTGTATTTGCGGCTTATGCCAGGGCGGCGGTAAATTTCGGTGCGGCGTTAATTAATTTTAGGGAAAGACGGTAGTAAGTTCGATTGCAGAGATTAACGCAACACCTATTAAAAGTAGTAGCTATTTCCTTTCAAAAAAACTCTAGAAAATACTTCAAGCGTTGCCCGGCTTGAGTTTATTCCGGTTTGGGAAACAAGATCTTCCGACAATTTTCAAGAGTCCAGGAGAGGAGAAGGGTGCGTAAAGACAGAGATCCGACAGGAACTGAAGCAGATGAGATACTTTCTCCATGTTGAACCTCAACCGTACCGCGAGCTGGCGCAGGCCCGTGAGGATGTGGAAGTCAACGGTAGACATCTTTCTGTAGGTAAGATTTAAGGCAGCTCAAGCCCAAGCGTTTTTCCTGAAGACTCATTACCACCTTCCTCGTCACTGCAACTGCAGTTGCTCTCCTCATCATTGACTTCGAATTCGGTTAACACATCTTGATCATCACCTAATTGATTAAATAACAACGGCTAATTCCTCAATCAATCGGGTTTCAGTTGAAGTCAGGTCTGTGAGCATATAGCCATGAACTTGCTATACGGGTAGCGGGGCTCACCGAGTTTTCAAAGCCTCGATGCTCAATGCTCGTTCTTCATCACAAGCTGCACCACAGCTGCGCTTGCAATAGGCTAGACGTTCAACAACTGGCCCTATCTTTCGTTCTCTTTTCTTGTAGGACCTCTCTGATGTTGGAGGACTCTTTCAGGTCTACGAGAAACGTGTTGACTTGCGCAAGTTCTCAGCAGCTGCTATTCACTACTTCGCGATCTGCTGAGACACTGATGATCAGCTAGTGTAGACTTTGTATTTACGTCATATGGTGGGCAACCACTCCTCACACTAGTTGCATAATGCGTTAGATCTGGGAATATAAATTGTTGTGCATCTCAGCGGCAATTTTCACACTTCACTTCTAAGAGAATACTGCACTGGTTGTAGTACACAACAGTTCTTCTCCCCACCACAAGCAGATAAACAGATCCAGGGGAACCTTGCAAACATGGCAGCCGTCATCAAGCTGTTTTGTAAGAAGCCTTGAAAACTATTCGTCTTCCATCAGCTGAGGAACCTTAATTTTGTGCTGCATTACTCACAGTGTGCTATCCACAAATAGATAAAAAAAATCCATAAAAAGAACTTCTAAATAAAATTGTAAACATAAAGGCACCTTGACTTGCATTTGAAAATGGTACAGCTTAACTGCTATAATTGATTGATGTTTGTGTACAATTCACGTGAGGTGAAGCAATGCTATGCAAAATATATTTGCTTTAATACCACAGCTCCTTGGCGAAGAGTGGTGGCGAAGATGTGCTGTGTTGGTATACCAATGCATCGGTTGCCATTTACATCCCCATAGCAACAACCTGTTTCCGACAAGTGCATTCCAATAAAACCGTAATTCATCGAAATTCAGATTCATGCAATTCAACAGCTCAGCATGCATTTTTTTGGACTACCTGCACACCCAATGGGATGAGCAGCGTTGCTGTAGGGGTGTATTGGACGTTGAAGACATCCATCCAACGTGTTCAAAATTCACAAAATTTAGTTGTGTCTTAATTTTCATTAGAGGGGGAGAATTATGGGAAGTGCATGTGTCATTGGTTTCCCCATGACATGGCAAGGCATGGCAACATACATGTTGTTTTGCATTGTTGAATCAGTCCATACTGACATATACACAGTACATGCCAAGATAAAGAAGCCAAAGAGGGGAGAAAAGGAAGTAAAAAAGAACTTGAATTTACATAGGCATGGTGAGAAAATGTATGTTAGGAAGAAGAAAAGGTCATGTTCTGCTACTTTGTGTTGGGGCTGCCTGATACTGCTGGATAAATGAGTAAATGTTTAGTAGAGGTGAAACAAACCTCATGTTTTGTTAAACAAACCGTCCTAATCTTAATAATCAAACAATCGAACAGGTTCTATCAGGACACACTGTTAATCACAGTGTTTAATACTGTTGTTGTTGATATTATTATTATTATTATTATTGTTATTTTTATTATTATTATCACACCACCGTGGCATACGACCCAACGTTGAACAATGGCAAAGATGTTAGCATTCCAAAAGTGGTCTGCAGATGTTTCACATCTTCAAGCTTTTAAACAGGCTATGTTAACGTTTTCTTGTTCACTCGATGGAGGTGCTCACATAAGTTCGTTGTTCCTTCTTGGTTACTAAGGCATCGTCCTTCCTGCACAGTTTGCATTTCACCTTATTGTCGCCCTCAACTCTAGAGAAATGCTTCCAAACTCCTGACTTGGTGCTCTCTTTCTGCCACTGTCCCATTGTCTATGAATGTTCCAAATTCAAACTGCACTAGAGCTAAGATAGAACTTGACCAGATGTGTTGTTCAGAACTATTCAGTTATACTGTTCAGTTATTCTAGTCTTTTTTCTTTCTTTTTTTTTTTAAATTTGTTTGATTCATTCACCAGTTAGATTGAGTGGTGCCAAATGGAAATCCTCCTAGGACAGCCCCCACCAATGCAGTGGCTTGTATTAGGCACAGGGATTTGTATGGACAACCACGACCCTTCCCACTCAAGCAGTTGGCCCACCCTGCAGCAATGCCAAGTTTGATGGAAGGGAAATAACCTGCTCCGTAACTGCTTTCAAGAGTATTCAGGGTAATTTCTTTTTGTTTTGAACAATATGCCAATCCCACAAATGGTGTTGTGGTCTATCGACATTTGGAAGTAAACAGTACAAAAATCTCCTACGTTGAAAAGTTCAAGTCGAATGAGCGTTCAAAATTTGACTGGAAAAGACTGGTAGGAAATCTGTACATGGAAAAAGTTTGAATTAAGTGGGATGCTCACATTATACTGTAATGGGGTTAATTCCACCTGTATAGCCTTGATTTTGCGAAACAAGAATACTTTGCATGTTGCAACATGTCTCCAGTTATCCTGCGAGGAATGTCTATGCATGCACATTATCAAAAGATAGAAAGCACTAACAGCAAAGAAATTATATGACATACACACACAACACCCAGCACTTGTAGTTCTAACTATAGTGCACAAGAAAAGTTTATAATCGTACTAGCTTATCATTTCCTTTTGCTCTCCTTTTACTCTTCCCTAGCCTATACCCATTCGCCTCTCATGCTATACTGAGCCTTGTTTACTGTACAGACGCCTCGCTCTGAACGATTTCCCCTCCTTTTTCCTTCTGTTTTTCTTATGATTTGGTGTCCCCTCTCACCGGCCTCGGGCTATTCATAGAAAGTAATAAAGAATAGAATCAGGTTGGATACACGTACAGTCGCCTGACTGCTTATTAGAGTTATGGTTAGGGTTTGAGGTAAGGGATTAGGTTGCCAGTGTTTGTGGTTATGCGACTATACGTGGATCCAAACTTGAACTTATCGGGACTCTTAGGGAATGCTCACACTGCGTCTCTCTGCACTGCGTTTGCGCTTTGGTCACGTTTTGGTCACGTGCCAAGGCTACATGTTGCGTTTCACAAACGTTCTGCTCACACAGGGAGTTTTGATGCAGAACGAAATGCATTTCCGCAGCTGCATTTCCGTGAAGGTCAGGCAGTGAAAGTTGAAGCCGGACTGATTATGGCAAACGTGAGCATCATCATCAAGCTTTTGATTCTCTCGTCACAACTCTATTAATTTCTTCTTTGTGCCAGCTGTGAATACCTGCTGCCTCGCCTGGCCAGACTGAGAGCCAGAGGAAGCTAGATCTGCATACTTTCTGAGAAAACGAGACACAGAGACACCCCAGCTCGTTTTGACTGAAGCGCTTTTCTTCCTGTGCTGCAACAACTTGTAACACAGGAAGAAAAAGCGCTTCATTCAAGTCAACTGTATTGCAACGTGTTTGCCATGTCACGAATGCAAGCTCGAGCTCATGGATCAAAACGCAGCGAAACTACCCCTCTTCCATCTGCGTTCGTTACGGCCTGTTTCGCAGTTTGCAGGAAGCTGTTTGTCCTCACATGAGCTAGTTGCTTGGCAACCTTCATGCAAACGCGGATTTGAAACGCAGTGTGAGCATGCTCCCAGTGATTGGTTGATTTGTAGATAGTGAGTGTGCTGCAGCGGTACCACAACACCATGGCAACTTGATCATACGCGCTCATTTACATTCACTTGGCATGTTGCATGTTGCTGTACTGGTCACCATATGATGCACTGCTCACGATAAGATGCACTGCTCACCATGGTTACACTGCTCACTGTATAACTTACTAGTATTTTCAGCCAGCAAATAGGCCAAGGTTAATTATGTATCACTATCACTTCAGGTTGTTATGGTGATTACTGCAACAGGTGACAATCCAAGCCAGCCAAAATGCAAACAAAAAAAATTTATAGGATCAGTCCGGATGTAGCATTGCTGTTCTTTCACAAGGATAGTCTCTACATGTATTGCATGGTTCTAGAGAACAGTCCAGTCAAAAGAACAGAGGCATGCAGAGAACAGCATTTTGAAAATGAAGAAATTATCGACAGTTTGCTATGCACATTCTCTGCTTTCCTCTTTGACCAGTGAATAATTAAGTTTTAGCAGTCCATGGTTTTTTTTTCAACAATTCGTGCCTGCTTTTGATGCAGCCTGAATTGGTATGTGCTCAAATGGCAGATGACCAAAGGGATGTGCTGACCGCTGCCTTTGAACGTGACTTAGACATACGTGACTGCTTATCAAATCATCCTATGACATTCTTCACACAATAGCCTCATGGGGCATCACACTACCTCTAATGGTTGAGTGTATGCTTGACATTGCCAATACTGACCCTGTGTCACAGCGCTGCACCGTCACTGATCAAGTCACTGTCCAGATTAACTTAGGACCCTGGGGGTGTCTGTTAAAGAGCAGGTAGATCTCTTGCTGCAGAATCCTGAGCAGTGCGAGTGTCTACTGACCGGCATCGTGTTTCAGCTGCTTTTGGTGCAAGAGCATGTCCACAGACACGCCATTGAGCATCACTTCCTGGATATCTCCAACATCCTTATATTGGTACATCATGACCACCTGTTTTGAGGTCAGCTTTGCGTTAAATGAACTTAATGGTCCTTGCTTTCTTCACTCTTGTCCTTTTCCTTCCTGCTTGAAGAAACAAGCTTCAATGGTATATAAAAGTTCCTCCAGGCAGCTTACTGTTGTTTGATGTAATGCTTGCGTTAAGCCTTAATTTGGTCAGTGATAGTTGAGGATGATAGAGGAGATAAGTTTGAATCATTGTACGGTATTTTGTGAATAAAAAACTCCTTTATCTCAAGTTATTCTCAATTTATTGACTGATTAAAATTAAGTGCTTGGTTTAGAAGGTAGTGTAAATGTACAAATTTCAGCACGCAAGAAGTTCAACAAAATGGGGCTTTCAACACTTTGGTAGAGATTCTTTTTGTGTTTGAGGTTAATATGTCAGAAGTTGAAGATCAAGACAATAAAGCTCTTTGAGGCGAAAAAAAAGTCTTTGTAAGAGGTGACAAATTCGTGGAATGCATCCTGCAAAAGTGGATTGTTCCATGAATTTTGAAAGTGGCCTGTATTGTATCATTAGTGTGTTGTGTACTAGCATGCACTGATACCTGTGTGAAGATTGTAGAGCTGAGAAATTTTCAGCGGAGATTAAATTTAGTTATTTGGGGCTGGTGCCAAATATAGCCAAAATTAAATAGTTAAGCTGCTGATTTTTTTATGTTTACAGTATCCGAGACTCGGAGAAGTGTCATTAATTGAGCAAATGTCAGAATATTGTGACAGCATTTCTCAGAGCAGTGGAAAGCAGAAACTGCTCTCAACAGTAGTGTGTGAGCTTTGGGATATCAGTGAATTAACCCAAAAAAGGGCATGAAAAGTGACAATTTTTCATTTTAGTTCCCTTCTTGCATTTTGTGCCAGGAGTTAGTGATGCTACTGGCAACCATATTCAGTTAGTTAATTCATGATTGTGATCCACTGTTGTGAGTTGGATTGAACTGGTTATGTGATTTTAGCTGCACAAGAGTTGTGCAATCCGCCCAACCCTAGTTTCTCCTGCGTAGAAGACCTTTAACAGTTGATTTATCACCTTGTATTTCTGAGTTACCAAATTGTGGAGAGTGGGTAATAGTGTCTACATACACCACCTGGCAGAACTATTTTTGCTATAATCTTCACAACTGCAATGTGAATTTTGACAATAAGGGGACTTGCTAATGCTGGTAAATGAAACTACTGTAAAGAGAAATATTTACAGGAAAATTGTCGCTAAGTTTTGTGCACTCTGCCTGATTTGCGAAATTTCTCCCGCAAATGTAGGGCTACATGTAGTGCTACTATGTACCTGGCCTGCTTACCATCGCAAACTTTCTTCCCTGGAAAATCTTTGAAATTGTCAGATAGCGCAAACATTTATCTAGGAATTTTCACTTTACGGTAAATTGTTGTACAGACTAGTACAGCCTCGTTAGTATCTGGTTCTTTTCTTTGGACTGCAGGAGACACCGAGTACTTCTAACGGGCTTTGGCTATGCTCTTGCAGTCATGTGACAGTTCACTGCCTGCCTGTTTGACGTGTGACATTGCGTAGAATCCTGTTCGGCACCAATCCAGTTCGGAGAATGACCTACACGTTGCACGCACCCTACATTGCGTGACATTATCACGAAAACTGTTTCGATGTGTGACCTGCAAAATGAATGACCAGTCCGACGCTAACACTTAAATTTTGAGGCCAAGGATAACCGCACCAAGAAATCTTACAGCTTTGGCAGCTCGTATCAGTCACCTTCTGTTGGTGGATAATGGATCCCTGTGAACCAGACGTAACATGTCGTACTAAACAAAGTAGGCCCAAACTAATTTTCCAGGGATATGGCTATGTTCGAGATAAAGATGGAACTGGTGATGTCACTTACTGGAAGTGCGACAGGAAGGACGAACGACCTAATAGTCGCCTTGATGGGAACCCACAGCCATGCGCCTGATGCAGTCTTGCCTGAGGTTGCACAAGCCCGACAAAACACAGCGGACAGGGCAGCTGGAACAGTGGAGTCAACTCACACAACAGATTTTGACCCAAGCAAGTGAAGGTCTCTCTCCTGCAGCCGCAGCACAACTGCTGTTGAGGTCCACTCTAAGAAGAGCTGTGCAGTGAGAGCTCATAAGGGCATCCCGGCTGTTTGTATGAAATTATCCTTCCTGCGTGATTTGAAATAAAAAGTGTGTCTTTTTGTCTATTTGAAAATTGTGTCTTTTTGTCTTTGTGTCCTTTATTCTGCGTTTTGTTTTGATTATGATCATAAATATATCTTTTATTGAATTGGTATGTCATCGAAATGGTTTGTCGATCGAGCAGTTTTTGCCTAAGTAGTCTGTCAACTAACTGGAGCTTAACTTAGCTGCATGCCGTCGAAATGGTTAGGCGTTTAACTGGGTTCGATAGTATGCCGCACATCGAGCAGGCACGTGTCAAAATGTTGCAAAACCTGCTCCTCCCATGCTTGGGGAAACGGATGATAACTCTCAACGTCCAAAGCATGGTGTGGACAATGACAAACTTGTCCACACTGCAAACGAACTGTCTTTCCTTGATGGCAAGTGCGAGCACCTGACACTAGAAATAGTTGGACTGTTTGATTGTGACAAAGAGTTAGACTTCTCGGCTACTGATATGTTTGCTGCAGGGTGTCTGATTCAGGAGCGGCTGCATTTTAGCCAAATCCCACAAAATACCTTGTGGTTTTGCAGAGAGTTTTGAAAGGCCTCTGCCACTAGCCATCCAGAAAGTGTTGGACATACGTTTCTGGAGGTGCACCTCATGCTTCAAGTGTCCTTGTGGGGTCCAACTGTGAATGACTTTCCTGACTAGGAGATTGTGACTCTCCTCAATAAACTACAGGTCGGCTTCGTTAAACTTGAACGTTGCTGACTGTTCAATGCATGGCTCGGAGTGCCATTCCTGTAGCTGAGTAATCCAGCTTTTCATTAGACTACCTCAACCACTGCTGCTTCCCCACTGAAACAAATGCATGGCAGCTGATCAAAACATGTGATTTCCTGGCTGCTTAAAGTAGTGGCCTGGAGTCTTCATAAGGAGATCTTCTATGCATTTATTGAACTTTGAATGGTTGAAAAAATAAAAGCCCAGTCTCCAATACAGGCCGGGGTTGGATGGGTCTGAAAAACTTTAAGACCCTTGCTTATATAGAGACAATGCGGTAATTGAATTTTGTTTAATGAGAATCATCACTGAAATTTCTGAATACTGGCATTTTGTTTCGTCAGTCTGGAACTTGTCTTGTTCTTAGCTCATCAACTGTTCTAGTTCATCATGAGAATTTTTTTGCAGTTTTAGCGCATAAATTACACTGTAAATCTGAGTGTCAAGGCAGATTTTTATTATTACTCAATTTTCAAATTGTCATCCTAATTCGACTTACCACGTAGGAACACCTCTCATGCAGTCAAACTAGACAGTATCAAGAAAGATGTTATTTCAGTTGTCTAACTAGCTTCCCAGAGAGTAAGTTTCTTTAATAATCCCCAAGTTGGTGGCTCAGCATGAGGTCCAAGGGCATACCTGCAGTGCACTTGTGGGTGGTTATTGAGTGATGGATTACAGAACAAGGTCCTCCCCTAGTGATTGTTTTGTAATTTAAGGTGGTTGAATCCTCAAATTTTTTAACTTGTGAGTTTCATTCCAGGATAACTCCCATGAGTTGTGCATGCCGTGAGAACCTGGTACCTGAATGGCAACATCGGCATCAAAACTTAACATGCAAAATGTTTGATGATTTGCAGGTGAGCAGGGCATAGCCCTATTCCACTGTACATATAGGTAGTAAGTTACCACTGCTCTGGTACCGGTCTTGCCTTCGATTGTGGAGAACTGTTTTTTTTTTGAGGGGGGGGGGGGGTCAAACGAAGGAGGTTTTCTACACAGTTTTGCTATGTAGGTGCACCGACACCACTGAGATCGACCACATCCACACCCCGCTCTGTGTTTTGATACATGATATACCTCATGCTCTGATCAGGATTGTTTTCTCATGTCAGAGGTGCTTGTAATGAGTGTACACTGTACTGCTAGGAGAATGCCTTGCATTGTGGGGAAGTGGAGCGGATCAGCAGACTTGGAGCCCTAATTGTATGTCCTGTACCAACACACACACACACACACACACACACACACACACACACACACACACACACACACACACAATAAATGCACAACAAAGGGGATGGGGTCAAGGATCAGAGGTGTGGCCAGAAAGTCCTTGGTCTGAGGGGTGATGGGAATTGCTTGACATAGACAATCTGTGCCTTCATTGTGGTTGTATGTCCCTCACCCCGTCACTCACACACAGACTAGAGGTGAGATCCATGGTGGTCTAGTGGTTATGATGCGGAAGTGCAAATCCCGAGACCCCGGGTCGATCCCTGGCTGTGGCTCTCCATTTTTCCTCAATTTCTTTCTTTTTCCTTCTTTCTTTCTATCTATCTTTCTTTCTTTAATGACACACACAAACACACACTTTCTCTCTCTCTCTCTTTCAGGTGTGCATACTCACAAAGGTCAATTATAGCCTAGTGTATTGGCAGCAAATAAATTGAACTAAATATCACACTCAAGCACAGGACAAAGAGTCATCAATTACATCAAGATGAACTGTATATTTCTGACACTGTCTGAAACAGGCCGTGTTCCTTATTTGGCAAGAGAAAAAGAACAGAGAAAAAGGGTGAGAGGAGAGAGAAATAGTGTGTGGGTATGTGAGAGAGAAAGATAGATGGATAGAGAAAGAGAGTGTGTGTGTGTGTGAGAGAGAGAGTGAGTGAGAGTGTGTGTGTGTGTGTGTGAAAGAGAGAGAGAGAGAGAGAGAGAGAGAGAGAGAGAGAGAGAGAGGAGAGAGAAAGAGAGAGAGA
>JAOWAW010137565.1:0-11047 GCA_028565695.1 Nicola tetela
GTACATCTAAATCTATTGGTACATACATTACCAGTACATCTAAATCTATTGGTACATACATTACCAGTACATCTAAATCTATTGGTACATGTACAGCATATCATATGCATGCAGCTACAAGACAATTCTTGGTATCCTCACAAAATTTTGTTAATTTCTGGCTTGTTCTTTGGCCAGCGGCTTCATGTCCTGACATTTTGCAGGAGCTCAGTGGAGTTGCAACCTCTCACGAGAAGGTTGATATTCCTTATGGTACTACGTACCTGTTATCACTCGGTGATTTCGACCCACGCCAATCACAAAATGATCGAGTGCATCTTTTTGGTGCAAAAATTGCAACCACTTGCGATTATGGAGCTGAGAGGAAAGGTGATGAGATCATCGATTGTCAAGCTGATGGCATTTGGTCGAACTTCTCGGCATCTTGCATAAGTAAGTTATAAACCTGGGCAAACATGATAGTATTTTGCATATATACACTTTCTTGCACACAAACACATGTTCTCTCTCTTTCTTTCTCTCTCTCACACATGTAGACACACCTTGGTGACAATACTATCACCACCTGCCCTTGCCATACGTACATAAGCATGCCTGTATGTTCGCACACTCACTCACACACACATACGCGTGTGCGCGTGCACACACACACAGATAGGAGTTGGCGTACTTTGTCAGTGTTCTGAGGAAAATTGGCAGTTGTCTGCAGATCAGAGGTGAGATCCATGGTGGTCTAGTGGTTATGACGCGGGAGCGCAAATCCCGAGACCCTGGTTCGATCCCTAGCTGTGGCTCTCTATTTTTCCTCGATTTCTTTCTTTCTTTCTTTCTGTCTTTAATGACACATACAAACACACATGGTCTCTATTATCATCTGTAGTGTGTATCTCTGTCATACTTGAAAACTGTGTGCTTCGCTGTACATCTGACTGGCAGCTATAAAGACCCATTGTTGATGCTTCATTTAGGCACCCTTTCTGCCTGGGTACAGGTAGGTCCCAAAAGAGGTAGAAAAGTTTGAATGGCTTTTGTTGCCAATTTACAAATGAGTGATGGTTTGCCTAAAGAAAGTTCTTTAAGGGCTAAAAGCACTGTATGGTATGTTGCTGTGTGCAATAGCAAGTTGCACCTATTGACTGGTCCAGGAGATAAAGTGGGTGCTTCTAGATACATGTAGGCCTACAGTGGTCAGTTACAGTGGTTGTGGCCTGAAAGGCAGGAATGTGTCCTGTTTTTTTTTTTTAATTTAAATTTATCCATTGCATGGGGGTGTTATAGCTCGTATTGCATGATCATGAGTCAGTGTATGTACTGAAGTAGCTGCTTAAGGTTAGTAGACTACTAGGACTGCCAGAAATTTCAAGTAGTGTGTGCATGGTGTGTGTATGTGTGGGTGCATGATGCATGTAGAACCAATATGATAGGTGGAAACGCTGATACCTGTATGTATGTGACATATAAAATAATAATAATCCTGAAAGAGTTCAAACTGATGTAATTAAGGCATTGTTATGTCATCACAGGAGGGCAAGGTTGTTGGATGAGGGGCATGGGCTATGCGATCAGTGTTTTTTTTTTTGTTTTTGACAATACACAAATTTGGGAGGATTGTTAGCTGTGTCACTTACACTTACACACCTCAGTCAGCCAACACATGTATGTTGAGCTAGATTCTGAAGCAAACATTTTATGAACATCCAATACACACTTAGTGTATGTTTATTACACCACAATGTAGATCTGCCTTGGGAAATGACTTTAATTCTGATAGAGAACATGACACCCTTGTGCTCTGAGCTCAAGAATGGAGTGTGTTGACCTTGTATGCCTGTGTTCTGGTAGATTCACTGCTATTTTTGGCTCAATATATTATGGGTGAGGGTGACATGTGTGTCACGGAAATTTAATCAATTGCAAAATTCTTCCTCTCATCTTTTGTCATAGCGAGTTTGCTTCAGTCTCCTGCCAGACTTTACCATGTGTCACTTGGGAACTGATCCAGATTATGAAAATGGCAACGACTTAAGGGTCATCACTCCCCCCCCTCTGTGTGATGTTACTTGTGGAAGAAACTCAACAACAGTTATGTTCCTGTTTAACTTCATTTTACTTAAGGCATACCCAGGTGATGGCAGTAGTTTTCAGTGATGAAGGTCAAGAGGAAAAGAAGTGTTTAATTTCTCCTTTTCTTGTGGTAGATTTTTTGAATGGGATAGCCCATACCCAAAAAATTGTTAAACTCTTGCTGATATGGTGATGAGAAAAGCATTACAGCTATTTTATTGATTTTCTACATCCCATTTTCATACCAAAACATAATTTTGTCCAAAAAAACATTTTGGTTTTGTTAGGTTTGGCAGTGAAGAAAAAGACAACACGGTAGAATGTTAAATCTGTAGTAATGATTTGTAGCTCTGGTATGCTGAGAACTGGCAGGTTTGAAAGCAGTAAGGTGAAAACCAAAGAAAATCCATCCATGAAAATTTTAGGTGTAGGTACTTCCCTTATTGGTAAAATTTGACCAACGGCTAGTCTTGTGGCACTGCTCAAAGAAAGAAAAGAATGTGGTCTCTTCATGAACTGAGCAATTTTATGTGCACTATTAATCCCCTTTGGGCTGAATCGCTCGCAACAACAGTTAGACATGTAGATAATTGTATAAGCTGGCTGTGAGAAAAGGGAAATTGAATTGTTAATACCACGAAATACTGAACAAAACAACAAAGCAGACAAGAAAAAGAAGTTTTTGTTGGTCGAGGTATGAGTTAGACGGAAAATGTGATTTTCAGGAGTGTGGTTATGTCATAGTCATGGCTGGCAACGTGTACATAATCCAGTGCACAGCTCAACATTCGCCACTGTGGTTGGTCTTTCTTGAAGATTGCCAGCAAGCTTGCCTTGGAGTCTTTTTTCCCACTCACTGCTCATACACATGTATCAGTCCTTCTGTATGCTGAGCTAACTCTGAGCTGCATAATCTGTGCAGGACTGTTAATGTGTATTGATAGCACCAGGATGTTGTTTTGTTCTAGTCTTTTTACCCCAAAGGGTTTTTTCCTATCACCACCTTTGGCCAAGGGCAGAGTGAGAATTTATTATTTCTTTTTTGTTCCTTTTTTGTTGGGTGGAACTCCCTGACATGCATCTCATGGCCCCAACATTCCTGGTGCATAATAAGAGGTTTCAGTTAATAGGTTTCGTTTCTGCACTGCTTGCTGGCCCGTTTACTGTGCCTACACAAGACCAACTACTTTCTGATTCCCTGTGTCCGGTTGATATGCAGCATGTGCATGAAAATAAATTCCATTGAGTAACTGCCATGGGTTGTCTGAAAAGAAATAATCACAGTCTGTTTTTATGGCTATCATAATCCTTCACTAGGCTCTATTATAGAGAGCATGGCTGGTGACATCAGAACCCTTTTCTCACCTATTTATAGGAGTAAAAAAAGTCTTAACAAATACTAATCACTGCTTGGGATGAGTTCCCATGTTTGCATAGATGTTGTAGGCCTACAGTGACATGAGAAAAGGAGCACTTAAACATTTTTAGTTATGAAGAGACACGGTTCAGTGTCAGTAAAATAGCAGTGTGTGGTTTAGATAAGAAGATAGAGCAAAAGCTTGCATAAAGATCACATGAAAGCAGTGTTAGCCTACATTAAGCCACCCAGACAGGAACAGCATTCAGGACACAGACCATAACACTCCCTTCTGATAGTTGATATGAACTGAGGACAAACCATTTCAAAGTAACAGTAAGAAAATCAGCAAATACTGCACACGTGAAGAGAAAAGAAAAACAAACAAAAAAGAGTTCTTGCATTAGCATCAAGTATTTGCCTGCTGTTGACCAAGTTACGGGCAGGCAAGACATTAATGGGTTATCACCTGCAGGTGGTTGAGAAAAAAATGCCTAAAAATTATCCCAACGAAGGCAGAGCTACAATGAAAAAAAGAAACAGAACTAAACTAAACAAAAGATAACCGTGACACATGTTGCTGAAACCAGAACAAAAGTTACATATCAGAAATTAGCACACTGGAAAAACATAAGATGGCATTCAACCACCTGGAATGAAGTCCTGTTTTTAACTGCACATCTGTACCTCTTCACGGAAGTGGAGAGGTGCGACGAGCATCACTACTTTTTAAAATTGGCTGGTGGGTCAATTTTTCTCCCTGGCTGTGGATGTTCCCCCAACAGCTGCGGCAAAAGTACTCCAGGCACTCTGGGTCTGCACAGAAGTATGTCTGAAGTTGGCTTCCACTCCATGTTCCCATGCAGTGATCACATCGCATGTTCTCAAGCACGTATGGTTTGATCTCCATCTGCATAGTTCACATAGAGAGGCACCTCAGAAAACTTCCCTTGCACAATTTTATCATAAGTCCCACTAAATAACAGGATATATATATATATATATATATACTGTAAATGCCACGGGATTGTTTCAAAGTGAACATGTATAGTTATGGGAACAGCTACCATCAACAGTTTGGTACAAGCCTTCTGTCCTCATTTCCACATGACATTTCAATTTAAAATTCAGTGAAACATGTCTTTACCACAATAAAACACATAATCTATAGTAAAACCACAGTTAAGCAACCACCCTGCCTTACAGGACTTCCAACAACCTTTTTTCCTTTATATGAAAAGTCTGTTAAGTTTCTTCTGTTTCTACCACTGGAAGCCGTATCAAAGTGGACTCTGAGGATGCGAGATGCAGGGTCAAATGTAAAATAAGGTCATGTGGAGCTTCTTGGATGCAACACTTTGCTATGCGTATCCCTGTAACCTATACCTGGGGTGGCGTGTGTGCGTGCAACCATGGAGTGTGCATGTACATGTAGATTGAGCCTTTGAATGCACTCAGATGTTCAAGTTGCAACTATAATGTTGCAACGTGATGCAAAGTTGGCCATGTGTTACTGTACAGTAAACTAAAGGGATCAACAGAGCTGAACAAGGACTATACGCCTTTGTGTTAGCGACAGACTCAAGAATTTCATGGCAAGTAAAAAAGAAAGTTCTGAAACGATCCACAAAGACAAAGTGGTCCTTCCTTCTGAACTTGTCATGATAAATCCATGCAAGTCATGTCTTCTATACTGTTTCAGTTACCTGTTATGTACATGTCCCCCTACTCAGTATTGTAGATTGAGCTGCCCCGTGACTGTTACAGTATCACCCAGATACTAGTTTAGGTGTTTTTTCATGCCATTGATGGTACAACATAGGTGACAGTGTTTTATTTGTTACAGTATCTGGTTCAGGTGTTTTCACGCCATTGACGGTGCACACTTAGTTTTTCACAGTAAACGACGGAGCATTTATATTTAGGTAGTTTGAGTCATTCTTTTCATCTTGTGTTTCCAATAAAGTGCAGCTTTAACATGGCACAGCGAATAGGTCTGGACGCCACTGCCTGTAGCAGTCTAGCTAGCTGTACCCGTTCAAAAACATCAACTTCCTCGACGCCATCTCCGTCAGACCTCTTAACATCAATCGTTCTGTCTCTCCAGCAACAGCAGCACCTCCTGTCCTCGATAGTCAGTCAGCAACTTCAGCAGCCCAGCCAGCAGCGCACTCCTTGGCTTATGTTGGCAGTGTCAAAGCAACTTGATATACCCCGTCTAGCAAGTCCCGAAATTCTCAATGTCATGTCTTTTAACAGCTGGAAGTCTGATTACCTCCTCCTAACCCACGGTGAAGACAACTTGGTCAATACAAAGAGTCAACATACATTCTTAAGGTCAGTGCTTGATTCGGCTCGGACACGACTTTGGGATGCTGGTTGACTGGGGGTAATGGATAGTGACAACTTGGATACTGTAGTTTGCCGCCTTGGGAACTACTTGCGAAAAAGACACAACCTAGGGCTTACGTTGGCAGTGTCAAAGCAACTTGATATACCCATCTAGCAAGTCCTGAAATTCTTGATGTCATGTCTTTTAACAGCTGGAAGAAAAGCTGGTTTGATTACCTCCTAACCCCCGCTGAAGACAACTTGGTCAATACAAAGAGTCAACATGCATTCTTAAGGCCAGTGCTTGATTTGGCTTGGACACGACTTTGGGATGCTGGTCGACTGGGGATAATGGATAGCGACAACTTGGATACTGTAGTTTGCCACCTTGGGAACTACTTGTGAAAAAGATGCAACCCTTTGATCGACAGGCAGAAATTCTACTCTTATGACCAATTAGATGGTGAAATGATTGACTAGTACTTCGCAGCTTTGTCGTGCATTGAACATGCGTGTGATTATGAAGACCACCATGTATGTGGGCAGTGCAACGAACTTTGCGCACGTGGAGAAAGCGCGAGAGAAACATGTCTTTGTGATTGCTTCATTTGTGGTTTAAGAGACAAGGAACTACTTCATTATGTTCTCCAGCAACAATATCACAGCAATCTATTTTTGAACAAGGTGCTCAAGCTTTGTGCATCTTACGAGTCGTCAAAAGAGGCAGATGATAAACTTGCAGGAAGCCAGGCAAACCCACCTCTAGATGCAGCCATTAAATCCTCCTACAAAAGGCGAACGCAACTCAAGGAAGTCACAAACAAGCCTCAATAAAAGCTGAATGATTTGTGTCCATGCTGTGGAGTGGGGTAACACCTGTGAGAACGCAGCCGTGCTTCAGGTAAACAATGCCAACGTCGCGGAAAGATAGGTCATTTTGCGCAGGTGTGTCATCAAGCGCAACGAACATTAGTGTTCACGAAGATGCTTAAGACACCCATTGAAGACACTGCTGACGCAACAACAATTGGCAAGCTAGGCTACTTGTACGTTCAACACCTGGTTAGTCCCACTGATATGCACATGAACATCACTGTAACATGCAACGACACCCCAAGCAGTGATACCAAATGGTTGCCTGACAGTGGTGCCAATGTGAATGCTGTTTGCCTAGCCGATCTCAACAGAATCAATCCAGACTTGAAGTTCAATCTTGCGACTGACACCCTAAAGGTATGTGTGGCGAATGGTGGCAGTCTTGGGGCTCTTGGCAGGTTAGAAACTAAGATATGTTTGGCTGATAAGTTGCATACCACTACTCTGCATGTCTTCAGTACATTGTGTACATCTCTTCTTAGTAAACACTCGTGCACATCAAGCTCAGCCTCTTAAAAGATGGTTGGCCTTAGTCGCACATTGGAAATATCAGCCGGCTGTCCTTAGATACGGACAAAGTGAAGGCAGACTCATTGCACAATCCAAAAGGAACACCAGTGCAGACTGCGGGCCAAGACACGTCAGTCCAGGAGACACTGGACCTTGCAGGAGTCAGGTCGTCTCTCTTGAGAGAGTTCTCACACATCTTCTCTAATGAACCCTTTAAAGCAATGAACAACCCACCATGCACATTGACCTACAGGACGTGGTACCATGTCATCATTACCACCCTCGATCAATTCCTTTTCGCTGGAGGGAGTCAGCCGTAAAACAACTCCAAAGCATGGCCTCGAGAGGCATCATTGAGAAGGTGCCTGTTGGAGAATCTTTCACCTGGTGTCACCCAATGGTGATTGTACCCAAGAAAGGGTCTGAGGAGCTGTGCATTACGGTTGACCTCACAGGGTGGAACAAGTATGTGAAAAGACCAGTCTACCCAGCATGTACACCTCGTGAAGCAGTTGCAGCGATTCTGCCGGGCTCAAAGTATTTCACCATGTTAGACTCGTGGCACGGCTATTGGCAGGTTTCCTAAGATGCGGAAAGCTCAAAGTTGACGACATTTCTAACTCCCTGGGGAGCTTATCACTTCAAGCACAATGTCATGGGCCTGATCTCTGCAGGCAATGAACATAACTGCTAAGGAGATGACGCTTTGGTGGGAATCGAAAATGTTCAGAAGGTTGTAGAAGACATCATTTTCGACGAAGATTTACCTACCCACATCCAGAGAGTTCGCGAAGTGCTTACGAGATGTGCTAAACATGGAATCACTTTGAATCAGGTGATATTCATTTTCACAGTACAGGAAACAAGTTTTTGCAGATTCAAAGTGTCAAGCACAGGCTACACCCTGGACAACCATTTAGTCGTAGCGCTTTGGGATTTTCCAGTGCCAACAAACAAGACAGACGTTTGCTCATTTTGTGGCTCGGCCCAGCAATTTGAGATATTTTCCCCTGAGCTGACTGAGTTGCTTATGCCACTGCGAACCCTCTTATCAGCAAAGGCAACTTTCTGCTGGGAAGCTGTTCATCAAGAAGCCTTCGACAAAGCTCGGAAAGCTCTGTCACGACCATGCATTCTCGCCACAGCCCCTTGAGACTAGAGACCGACGCAGCCCAGTCTAAAGGGTTGGGAATGGCTTCGTGGCAGCGTCAGCCAGATGGTCAATGGCGTCTCCTTCAACATTGCTCATGTCACATCACTGATGTAGAGTCCCGATATTCAGCTACTGAAATTAAATTGCTAGTGGTTGTATGAGCCGTGCAGAAAGCACAACTTTCTCAGGCTGGTGCAGACTTTGAGTTGGTGGTGGATCATATGCCATTGATACCAATTATCAACTCTAAGACGCTAGATGAGTTGACAACACCATGCATCATCAGGATGGGAGAGAAGTTAGCACCCTACTGGATAACAGCAGTGTGGCATGCCGGGATTGATCACAAGATCATCAATTGCCTTTCACGTAATCCCATTGAGAAACCCAGTCCTGAAGACTCAAGTGGCAAGGTTGAAATCGAGGACTGTCAACATGTGTTGAGACAAGTCACATGTACAGACGAGGAAACAGGTGAGCCTATATTTTGTCAGATATTGACCGTCATGTCACCGCAGTTCAGGATGAGGGTCAACGTGATACTGAGTATCTTCAATTGAAAGAAATGATCGCTCAGGGATTTCCAGACCACAGATCAAAGATTCCTATGGATCTTCACCCCTACTGGGATGTGAGGGTGGACCTGTCTGTCAATGATAGCATTGTCATGCTTGGCCAGTGCCTTGTCATTCCCAGGACCATGTGGAAACAGGTTGTAAAACTTCTCCATGCTTCCCATCAAGGTGAATTTTGCACACTCCACCAGGCTAGGCAGATTGTATTCTGGCCAAAAATGATGAATGACATTAAAAATGTGGTGAGGACATGTGATTCATCTGCAGCGCTCTTACCTTCACAACAACATGAGATGTCAGTATCGGATGGACATTCATCATGTCTGTTCGAGCAAACAGTGGCTGATATTTTTCATCAAGCAGGATGGCAATACCAAGTCTTCATGGACAAATTCTCTGGTTGGTCCTTTGTGGGCAGATGTGGTCACAGTGCAAGCACAGAAGACGTTAAAGAAATGGATGGTGGAGGTTGGCACTCTAGTTAAAATCACAACCAACGGTGGACCACAATTTAAGTCCCAGGCATTTGCCTCATTCTGCGTGGAGTGGGGTATCGCACATGAAATGAGCAGCCCGTACAATCACCAGTCAAATAGGTGTGCAGAAGCTGCAGTGAGACAGTCAAACACCTCGTAATGAAGACAACCAAAAGTGGCAAAATCAATCGTGATGCCTTTCGCAAGGGTCTTCTTGAGTTGCATAACACACCGTGAGCATGCGGTCAGAGCCTGGCCCAGCTGTTATATGGACAGCAGTTGTGTTCGAAATTACCAGTCCATCCTTCGGCACTTCAGTCGTCTGTCACAGACCAGCCCACTCAGAGTTCCAAAACAGTCACCAATCAGTACTACAACATGTGCACTAAGGACCTTCCTGTACTCCACATCAGCAGTTTCGTCCAAGTACAAGACCAGTGTACAAAGCGATGGGACACAATTGCCAAAGTGGTTAAGGTCAGCAAACGACAAAGGAGTACACCGTTCAAAACGTGAACGGAACTACATTTTGGCGGAATCAGTGCTCCGACAGTTTTATGGTCCAAAACCATTCTAGTGTCTTCCACAGTGCAATTATTTCTCTCTTTTTCTATTGTGGATGTCTTTCAGTATACGCACTTGTGTTCGTCGCTAAGCGTTCCCCAGTCACACTTCTCACGAGGAGGCATGTTACAGTATCACCCACATACTGGTTCAGGTGTTTTCATGCCATTGATGGTACAACATAGGTGACACTTAATGTTTTACGTGTTACAGTATCTGGTTCAGGTGTTTTCATGCCATTGACGGTGCACACTTAGTTTTCACAGTAAATGATGGAGCATTTATATTTAGGTAGTTTGAGTCATTCTTTTCATCTTGTGTTTCCAATAAAGTGTGGCTTTAACAGTGACCACCAGTGTTAAAAAACCACTTTCATGTGTAATGAAGAGTGGTCATTTTACACAGGTTTACCGTACTGCATAGTATGATTAGTGGTAACCTTAACAGTGTAATAGTAGTTGAACTTGTTACCCAATGAATGTGTCATAGTTAGATACTACATACATACACTATGTTGCGAACGCACATTGTTCCATCAGTAGCAGGAAGGAATACTGGATATCAGCGATACAGATGTGGCACTACTTGTGAACCATAACATCGCCCCGGTGATGTCTTGCATGTGGCTCACTGCAAACACTTTGCCAAATATATCAAGCATGCACACGCCCACACACGCAGAAATCTAGGAGAACATATTACAGTCTACCCTCACTGGTACGTAGCCTAACGTACAAAGGGAATTTTTCGTATTAAAGAGGGTCACGTACCAATGAAATTACTATCAATGTATAAGGTGAATTCCCAATGATCTTTATGCACTAACGAGGGAGAGAGACTCCATGTGGGTGGCAACTTGACACCAGCCCATGGAATCCACACTAGTGTACATGTACTACATGTATAAAAGTAAATCTACTGTACTGTGTAGAATGTGTGATCAGTGTAGTCAAAACATGAACTGCAATATGCCTGGTCAGATTACAAGACTCTTGAGCTTCAAGCTTTATGTGTAGTCTATGCATGCGTGCATCCAGCTGTGATCAGCTGCAGTATCACCAGCTGTGTGCACCTGTGGTACGTGCCGTGTGCAATGGCTACATGCAGCTAATCTTGGCATGTTACAAGAGTCAACCTGGTC
>JAOWAW010137576.1:0-11047 GCA_028565695.1 Nicola tetela
CTTGTCTGAAATTTTTGACCTAACAAGAACAACAGATGTTATCATTGTGTGTTTATATTTTGACTTTCCTCAAACACAATGAAAGGATTTTGCAATCTACAGGTACATGTGATTAGGTGTGGTTAGGTGTGGGGATAAGCTGCTGTGGCAGAAACTACTTACAGAGAAACGGTTGAGAGTTCTGCAAAACAGTCCATAGTCCTCCATAATGAAAAGTCTTCCTTGAAACGATCCCTTCCCCAATGAGGACAATGGCTCCTGTCTTTCAAACTTCCACTATCAACATTTTTGGATTTAACCCAGCTGAGAAAGCCTAATCTGGCAGGCAGAATGTCTTAATTCAATTTTTGACTGTGTTTGTTAGTATTTTGTTGTGAACTTGGTTCAAATTGAACATTTAGCATTACTTCGTGTAATACTTGGCATGTTTTTCTCCATTTAGTTGACTACGTGTTTTAATGTGGAAGATGTTTGTCAGATCATGACTCAGAGTGAAGGATGCGTGTCGTTTTATTGCTGGGTAAGTGACGTACAGCCATGCATATTACCCATGGCAGTGTATATTACCTATGGCAGTGTATATTACCCATGGCAGTGTATATTACTCATGGCAGTGCATATTACCCATGGCAGTGTATATCATCTATTGTCAACAAGAACATAGTTGATTATCATTTTCTTCATCTTTTTTTTGTTCTTGCTGAAGTTAGTTATATAGAGCAGGTGAGTGCGTGGATGAAGCACGTGGCCATAGGAAGGCAGACATTGTTTTGCTGTTGGCGCATGTGCCGGTTGTTATGCCAATGCGTGGAGTGACGCTCCCTGCGCCAAAATATTGGTAGTTTAAGGCAAAAGGGAAAGAAAGTAGGAGAAGTGTACACTGAAATAGAGGATGAAACACAGAAGACAAAAGAAAAATAAAGGGGGAGGTGAGAATAGAGACTGAAGTGGTTGAGAGTTATGGAATGGTGGGAGACTCCTTCGAGAGCACAACAATTCGCTCACGTGCACAGATTGCAGCTTGACGGGTAGGTTGCTTAGTAGAGGGAAGAGGTGATGTAGGTTGACCACAGTTGGTAGTAGAGAGCTCCAATGGATATAGTTGAGTCAAGGGTCTGGAGAGAGTACGGCCGGAAGAGAGCTGAACTGTTGCTGCCCGGACTTGACCATCATGGCTTTGCTGTAGGTCTACAATGCGCCCAAGGCGCCAAGTGCCTCGCGTAGCAGTAGAGTCACCAATCAGAATGATGTCATTGACATGTGGAATGATGGTGCTGTGTTGGCAGCCAGCAAAAAGATAGCTGCAGTGGTGTTTGCAAAGTCCAGTGAGGTAGTCGTGGCGCCAGCTGGACCAAAATTGGTCAAGCAGCTTCTGGCCCTTCTTCCATGACATGAGAAGATGTTCTGCAGATGGTGTGCGTTGACTGGGTAGACGGTAGGATGGGTCAGACATGTCAAGAAGAATGTCTGGAAACCCAACATCAGTGCAGGTCTGTAGAAAACCTGCAGGAGTGAGTGAGTGGCAGTTCTCTGCATCATCATAGACCAAAGGGTGAGTGTTCACAACAGCTTCAATTTCTACCAATAGTGTGTGAAGCTGATTGGTAGAAAGGTGTGAGTGACTGAGAGTTTTCTGCATGGCTTCTTTAACAATGCCAATGAGGCACTCATACACCCCTCCCATCCAGGGGGCATGTTCAGGTGTGAAACGCCATGAAATGCCACACTCAGAGAGGTACTTCTGAGTCTCATCAGCAGAAATCATCGGCATCTGGTGTGTCGTGTCATCAAAAATGGTGTGTGCCACTTTGAATTGTGGAGCATTGTCAGATAAAATCTCAGCAGGCATGCCACGACAAGCAATAAATCGTCGGAGGGCATGGAGAAACTGTCCAGCAGTCAGATCCATGACAAGTTCCAGGTAAATTGCTCGAATAGCAAAACAGGTAAAAAGGCACACCCAGACCTTTCCTGGGTCAAGCATGTCGTTGCAGAATAATGGACCAAAGTAGTCTACTCCAGTGTACGTGAACGGAGGTGAACGTACAATTCATTCTTGCAGTAAGGCAGGCATGGGCAGCATGTTGTATGGTGGTCCTTCCGCTCGACGACAGATCGTACAATGGTGGAGTTCTCGTTTGACAGTTTGGCGGCCATGAGGTATCCAGTACTCACGGCAAAGTCGGCTTAGTGTATGAGGCACACCAGCATGAAGGACTTGGGCATGATAATCACGAATAACAAGTCATGTAAAGTGGCTCAATTTCAGCAACAGCTTTGGATGTTTGGCTGTGAGTGAAAGCTTGGCATAGACAAGTTGGTTGCCACAGTGCAAGAGCCCTTGGTCTGAAATGTACAGATCCAGCTGTTTGGCAAGTGCATGCTGCTGTTTCTTCTGCAAGCAGCTGAATATATCGTAGAAGTAGTGGATTTGTATATAACATCCCCACAAGAGTCGTGCATCAGACAACTCTGATACGGTCAATGGACCACAATTGTGGTTTCGGCTTGCACAGTTGTGGATAAATCTAGTCACCCAAGCAGTGACCCAAAGTAGGTGTCAGAGATCAGCAGAGTCATCAATTTTGAGTCCATAAGGCGGTGGTGAAGCTGCTGATGGCTGAGGAGAAGTGATCGCTGCCAGAAGCTTGGTCTCAAATATGGTGCTCTTGCGCTGATGTTCACTTTGAATGGCGCGGAGAGTATCAGCAGTGAGCTCTGGTACATTCCAATCTGGCCAGTGGCTGTGTTGTGAAAGCAACCATGATGGACCATGCCACCAGAAGTCACTGGTGCGTAGTTCTTCATCAGTGACCCCATGCAACAGCAAGTCTGCTGGATTGTTGAATGTTGACACATATCGAACATGACGGATGTGTCTTGTGTGATCAAACGGATACGATTCTGTACAAAGGCTGACAATGGTAGAGTGGAATGAATCGAGGCCAAAGCACATTGTGAATCCGTCCACAAGAAAGCCTTATCTGCCAATGACAGATGTTGTAAATGTTTTCGAACAAACTGCAGACTGTGGACACCAAGGACAACGGCGAGTAGCTCAAGTCAAGGTAATGACAGCAGTTTGGTTGATGCCAGACGAGTTTTGCTGAAGATGAGTTGAACAGATGTTTGATGTGTACTGCACAGGCGGAGATAGATGGCTGCTGCATAGGCCTTGGAAGATGCGTCACAGAAGCAGAGAAGGTGGTAGCTTGTGACATCTTCGTGTAACGTTTGTGGACAAACGTTGCATGCCCGTGAAAGTGTTGGAATCTGTTGTAGATCCATAACAACCGACTTCCAGTGTTGGAGAAAATTGTCATCAAGGTCGTCATCCCACTGCAGTCATTTTACCCACATTGCCTGGAGAAGCAGTTTTCCCTGGACTATAATGGGCTGTACAATCCGAGGGGGTCATAGATTGATGCAATGGCATGGAGAATTTCACGCTTGGTTTTGGACAAAAGAAGTTGATTGGTGTCAGGGACAGGAACAGCCAGTGTGTCCTCCTCGCAATTCCAGGTCAAACCCAGCACCTTGAGAATGACTCATTCATCTCTGTCCCCTGCAGGAAGGAATGATCATACTTCTTCGCTGTTGGAATTCCATCCACGGAGATTCATGTGTGCTTGCCCAAACACTGCTTTGGCTTCACCGTATAGTTGCATAGTTGCAGCTGGTGATGGGGAGCCAGTGAGCAGATTATCAACATAGATATCACACTGGAGTTGTGATGTTGACTGTTCTTGCTGGTTGGCAAGGTGATGGTTGATAGTTGCACTGAGCAAAAACAGGCTGGATATTACACCAAATGGTACTCGTGCAAAACGAAACTCACTAATGTTGTCAGCAGTAGGTGGCTTGTGAATGTTACACAGCCACAGAAACCGCATGACATCACGGTCTGCCGGATGAAGGCTCAGTTGCAGAAAGGCTTTTTCAATGTCAGCCATGATTGCAATGGTGTGAATGCGAAATCGAAGGACGCTAACTAAGTCTTGCAACAACACCGGTCCTCGGTACAGGCACTCATTGAGGCTGAGATGTGCAGGCTTGGTCCTCGCTGAGCTGTCATAGACAACACGAAGCTTCGTCGTTGACCGTCCAGGTGTTATAATGGCGTGGTGTGGCAAGTAATGGCAGCGTGTTGTAGTTGGTGCATAATCTGGAACTTTTTCAATAATACCTGCTGCCTGTTGCTGCTGAATCATGGTGTCATACTGTTGCAGTGTGAGAGGCTGTTGTTGCCGTCGGCGCACTAGCAAGACAAGTCGTCCTTTGGCGAGTGGATAATTTGTTGGGAGATCATGTCCTGGCTTCCATGGCCAGGATACTTGATAGCAGCCGTCCACAAGTGTAACAGACTCTTTAAACATACGTAGAGCAGTGTTGTCATCACACTCTGTGTGGTCGTCTTGAATGCTGACGGTTTCCAACTGCCAGAAATGTGCAAGGTTTGGCATGTCAAGTGCTGTGTCCGATGAAGGCTGGCTAACGACCAGAAGTGAGGTGGTGCAGCTTGTCTGTGCATTGTCATGCGAAAAGTGACCTGACAAGATCCAGCCCAGTTGAGAGTTAAGTAGATAGACACTGGGTTGCAGTTCTCTTCAATCTGGAAGAAGTAGGTCTAAATAATGGTCATTGCCAATCAACAGGTCGATAGTAGTCTGCTCAGCAACTGTTGGAAGCATGTCAGCCAGGGGTATCTCACTTAATGTCTGTGCCCATTTTGCCTGCAATGCTGGGGTGAGCGGTGTGCGGGTCACATTTCCCGTAATAGTTGGAACAACAGTGGCACTGAGAGGCAAGCAGGTACCGTCGAGTAAGACAACATGAATAGTTGTTGAGTTGGCTGTGATGTGTTGGATGTCCTCACGCCCAAATGTCGTCATATACAAGCGTTCTTTCTTGTGCGTGTCCAGACCAAGATCTGATGCGAGTCGCTGGGTGATATACGTACGATAGCTGCCGGTGTCAAACAGCATGCGAACTGTTTGCTGTGTGTTGTCACTTGGATTGGCAACCGAAGCTGAGGCCGTCTGCATCAGCACCGATTCGCAGCTAGACACCAGTGCTGATAGCTCAGTGCCAGTGTTTTGTGTCGATGTGTCAAAATCATCTTGGACTCACTTGCCAACACAACATGCTCATGGCTTGTCGGAAATTTTTTGATGCACAAGCTTCGGTGGTGTTTGCCCACTTGACAGCAATTAGCACAGGCTTTACGGATCTTGTAGTCTTTAAGTGAGTGACCTTTCCTTAGACAGAGGAAACATCAGCCTTGTAGCTGTTGTTTGCGTGACTCCACAGTTTTAAAACGATGACACTCGTCACTCCAGTGATGGTCAGTGCAAAATGCACATTTTGGTGCTTTTGGGAAAGACTGTGCCGTGAGCAATGCTTCTCCAGTAGATGACTTACAGAAAGATGGTGTGTACATAGTGTGGTCATGACTGTGTGGACATGTTGTCCATGCTATGGGAGTGTGTGGCTTTGTATCAGTGGGGTGAGCAAGATGAGCGACAGCAGTGGCTTTTTGTGTCAACCAGTCGGACAAGGTGTTGAGGTTGATGTTCAGTGAGTTTTTAGATTTTGCGCAGTGTATTCTCCTCATTGTAGCTGAAAAGTAACAGGAAGGCAATCGACGATGTCTGTGCACAACTGTGGGTTTAGTAGATGTCTGGTTGCGCCTGTCATGTTCATCGTAACTACCATATTTTTGACGGCTGTCACAAAGTCAACTAAACTGCTCAGTCGATCAGTGGGCACAGGTGGCATTTGTCTAACTTTGTTAACAAGAGCTTGCACTACAAGGTCAGGTCTTCCAAAATGAAGCTCTAGCATTGTGAGAATCTTGGGGACATTTTCTGGAACGGACAATAAAGCTTGTACAGTGTCCCGCGCTTTGCCCTTTAGGCAGCATTGCAAGCGCGATAAATTTTCGGCTTTAGTGAAGCCACAAATGTTTGTAGTGACTGTAAACATTTGCTTGAATACAGGCCATTCCTCTGGCTTTCCGTCAAATGGCAGTAACATTTTGTCTACAGTTTGTCTGGCCATGAATTGAGCCTGTATTTCGCTGGTTGTGTTTTGTTGTGTGTTCTGTGTGTGAACAGGCTTTGCGAACGCTGTTGTCAACATCTTTGCTAGACATGCAATTGCTTCGTCCGCAGTAGCACTAATAGGTTGTTTCTGCTTCGGGGTGTTCTGTGATATTCCTGTTTGAATTGCTTCCAGTTGTTGGTTGTGTGACCCAATTGAGAGCTGATCACAGTGTGTGCATAACTCTTGAACATCATTGACAGGCAGAAGACTTACGGCTTGCGGAGGCGGTTGTTTCAAGTGTGGATCTCACTGATCCAGCTTTGATCCGGCCCTAGTTGGCATGACTGTTGCAGTTCCGGTTTTTGTTGCAGACTGTTGCACGGAATGTGTTACATCCAAAGTGTTGCCTTCCACGGTGGATGTGGGATTGGCAGTGGTGTTGACATTGGGGTTGTTGACTGTGCTGGCGTACGTCTCCAGCCATTGATGAACGCTGTCAACTTCATGCGTTTGACGTTTAATATCGGAAGGTTGGCACCAACTTGAAAGGGTGTCCTTGACGCTCATTTCATGAGTGAGCTCCATTGCTTCTTCTCCGAGTTCTGCCAAATGGAGTTGTAACTTTTTCTGGATGACATCTTCTTTCGCTTTCGCAAGTTCTTCAACAGCTTCCAACTCTGCTTGAAGTACTCGGCGACGGATTGATGAGGCATGGGATATGTTGCTGTTGTTGCTTTCACTTTCCCACTCACAGAATCTCTGGGGACGTCTCCCTTTTGTGGAGTGCTGGCTCCGTCTCACAGTATCCATTTAAAATTTGCCCTTAGCAATGGGGTTTCAGCACCATGTCAACAAGAACATAGTTGATTATCATTTTCTTCATCTTTTTTTTTGTTCTTGCTGAAGTTAGTTATATAGAGCAGGTGAGTGCATGGATGAAGCACATGGCTATAGGAAGGCAGACATTGTTTTGCTGTTGGCGCATGTGCCAGTTGTTATGCCAACACATGGAGTGACACCTATGGCAGTGCATATTACCTATGGCAGTGCATATTATCTATGGCAGTGTATATTATCTATCGCAGTGTATATTACCTACAGCAGTGTATATTATCTATAACAGTGTGTATTATCTATGGCAGTGGTTATCATGTATCTGTGCGTATGTGTGCCACCTGGTGTGACTAAATGTGGGTCTGCAGGTCTGTGTGTATGTAAGAGGGCAGGTGCTTTTGTGAGAAATTTGGTCGACCTTTGAAGAGCAAAAATTTCCTCTTCTTCATTTAGTTATGTTCGTCTCTCTGGTCACCTACATCTCTTTACTCGACTACCTACTGCTTGCTTGGTAGAATAGACCAGATCTTTAGTGGAGATCTACCTGTACAACTCACGTCAGACATGCTCACAACAGTAGATCACTAAACAACTATCATAGGACTGGACTTTGATCTGTGTAAACGGGATAGCCTGCACTTCAAGCTATGTCAGAACCCATCCTTTTTGAGGATGATTTGATGGCACAGAGGATAGCTAAGGCAATTCTCGTTTGCCAGGCGATCTGGTGACGCAGGTTCAAGTCCAGTCATGGCGAATGAAGACCAAAAATTACCTCTCCTTTATTTAGTTACGTTTGTCTCTCTGGTCACCTGCATCTCTTTACTCAAATGTCCTTTTTTGCAGTTTATCAATGTCCTCTAACCCAGTTTATCAATGACCTTTATTGCAGTTTGTCAATGTCCTCTAACCCAGTCTATCAATGTCCTTTATTGCAGTTAGTCAATGCCCTCTAACCCAGTTTGTCAATGTCCTTTATTGCAGTTTGTCAGTGTCCTCTAACCCAGCTTATCAACATCCTTTATTGCAGTTTGTCAGTGTCCTCTAACCCAGTTTATCAATGTCCTTTATTGCAGTTTGTCAATGTCCTCTGACCCAGTTTGAAGTTGCAGTTAGGTACCATGGTTTTTGTTTTTGTGCCTTGGCCAGCCTGGGTCAGAAGCTGGATAAACAGATGATCTGACTAAGAAGACCACTTCGGGTCATTAATTCCCTTGGCTTGTCACTGTATAGGCTTTCCCTGTAGTTAAGTATGGTCTGTGTCTAGTTATATAGTCTGTGGGTAATGACATGGTTTGTGTGTATTTATATAGTTTGGGTGTATTTATATGGTTTGTGTGTAGTTATATCATTCGTGAATAGTTAAATAGATCGTGTATAGTTCTATGGTTTGTGTGTAGTTTATGGTTTGTGTGTAGGTGAGAACATGTGTGTGAAGTTTTCATGTGTTTTCACTTCAAGGCTTTGTTTTTTTGGTTTTGTGTACACAGGAAGGAAGTAAGCTTGCCCATAATACACCAGACATCAATGACAAGGTACCAACATCTCACTACTCACATCAACAGGCAAGGCATGTTTTCGTCGCTTACACCAATCTCACATCTGTTGCTTGTGTTCATTTCAGATGTTTAATCGTGCTGTTGGTCACATGACACAAACTGTGTTTCTTCCTGGAAGGACACGGGCTTTGACGGCCACAACTGAAGGCAACATAATTGTCTGGCATTGTCCAAGCAGCTCTGGTAAGAGTCTCCATAACCTGTTTTCTTTCTCACTTTCCAATTCTCTCTCCCTATCTCTCTCCCTCTCTCTTTCTCTCTCTCCCTATCTCTCTCTGTCTCCCTAGCTCTCTCTCTCTCTCTCTCTCTCTCTCTCTCTCTCTCTCGTTCTTACTCTGTTTCTGTATGTTACAATATTTGGTGTGTCTATGTGTGAAGTAACTTGGATGGGCCATTTGGCATGTTTATCCCCATTTAATTCAAGTTTCTCACCAACTTCATGCTAGAAGTTGGTGATTTCTGATTTTTTTGTTAAATTAGTTGACACAATGTTTTTGCTGTTTTCTTTTCTTCTCATTTCTTTCCTTCTTTCTTTCTGTATTTATTTATTTTGGCTTCTTCTTCCCTTCTTTCTCATTTGCTATCCATCCAGCTGGTACCTCTCAGAGTGTGCTAGATCTTCGTCTTCTCAAACTTGTCAACTTACAGTCGGTGTCACTCACAGCACTTGTCACTATTGATAAGTATGTCACGTCTGCCATCATTTGTTGTCATGGTGATGGTCACATGTACTACAGTCATGTCATTTACAAAGGTTACATTCAATCTTCATAAACACAACTACTGTATTCTTCCATGTATATGCCCATGCATAATATAGGCCATGTCATGCCAGCAGTTGTGGTAGGCCTCTGTACAAACTCACCTCTATCTAAACCATCTGTATCTAAGCTGTATCTAAGCTATATCTAAGCCAACAATGAGATCCCTGTCGGAGTGAGTGAATTTCTTGTATTTGTTGCTATGGAAACAAGGACTTTGGTATGCTTCACTCTTTACAGGTTTCATATAGACAGATTTACTGACATGCATGTGCATTGCCCACATATGGTTTGCCTTCATTGGTTTTCTGTTAGGATGGTTGCAACAGGTGATTCGCTTGGCCATGTCTACTTTTATGATGAGGATCTCAAGCTGAGAAATTGGTGAGTTTGAAGTCTGAGTTCAAGGTCATTCTTACTTCTCCTTATCCCTTTGGTATTATAGTGTAATTTTTTCTCTTTACTTTTGGAACATTATAGTGTAATGTTCTTTCTCCTTACCCAAGGGCATAATGATGTAATTTTTTCTCCTTAGGTATGATGAGCTCAATCACGGACCTGTCACTTCAATCTCATTCTCCTCAAAGAGCATCAAAGCAGGGTAAATGTTTCTTGTTATTGCCTTGAGACAGAGTTTTGTTGTAGCATTAAGGACTTTTTCTGACTTGCCATTTGTTCTTGCCCAACTCTTAATGGAGACATAAATACAGCAAACAGTAGGCCAGCCAATGACTAGAAAGAGCTGCTCTGCTCACCTTTAGTTTTTCAGTACATACCACGATACTCACTGTTGTCATGGATTTGTTTCTGCCATGGCCTTCTTTTGTATCACTTTCTCTTTCTGCCTCTAGTTTTTCTGGTCTGCATCTTTTCATTTTCACACCTTCTCTGTCTCTCTCTCACAACCTTTTGCTCTCTTCTCTCTCTCCTTCTCTTTTCTCTCTCTCTTTCTCCCCCTCTCTCTCTCTCCCTTTTTCCCTTTCTAGCCAACACTCCCTCTGAGACTCTTCTCTTCAACACACACACACAGCTGTCCTTCATGTTTTCACAATTCATGAGTTCATGTTTGCTTTCCTTTGCAGGACAAGTGGTGCTTATCCCGGAGATGCGACAATTAGCGCTCGGCGTTTTGCTGTTCCTGATTTTGTCGTGTCAACATCTCAAGCAGTCATCACTCACATTCAGCCAGGCAAAGAACAACCTGTGTCTGTAAGGAAATAACAACCTGTGTCTGTAAGGAAAGAACAACCTGTGTCTGTAAGGAAAGAACAACCTGTGACTGCAAGGAAAGATGCTTGTTAACACATGTCTTCTCACATCTCTTGCAAATTCTTTGATTTTTATTATTTCTGAAACAGACAATTACCAAAGAGTACAGTGCAGCTGTGAACAGTATTGCAGGTCATCCTCTGCTGTAAGTAACACACACAACACACTCACACACATACACATATACACACATACACACAACACACACATGCACAAACACATACATCACACACGCACCATACATTCACATAAACACACATACACATACAAACACACATACGCACAAACACTTATGCACAAACCCATACACATATGCGTACAAATACTGCATACATATTACACATACACACACCACATTCACTCATACCACACATTACGCACACTGTATACATTGTATAGTTTATGCTGTTTCTAGGGCACACACGACTTATTGCAGAATATTAGCAATACTTCGCTAACAAGGACACTGTGCATTTCACAGTACTCATAGTTGTGCCTGCCTGCAGCCAGTAATATCTTGATGTATGAAAATACAAAAAAATCAACATCACTTCAGAGCATGATTTCCTCATCACCAAT
>JAOWAW010137609.1:0-11044 GCA_028565695.1 Nicola tetela
CCCCACTCCATACATTCACATGCATGCTATTGCTTCATATTGAGTTGAAATGAGATCTTATTCACAGTATTCTTTAGAAATCTCCCTCCTCCCTGCTATCACAGCTCGACTTCCCTGCAAACCCATTGAACAAACCCCAGTCTACTCTCTTGACCCCATTGCCTACCTCGAACCGTTGACTTCAGCAGGTGAGGCATGAACTGCAAAGAAAGATCTTTGAATGAGCCAGTTGGTCCATGGTGCAGCTCCTGCAGATATTGGTTGCCTTCCAAGTGCACAAGAGGAACGACAGCAGGGGAGGAGAACAATGAACATGCTTTTGTAATAGCCAACCGCAAGCTGTCAGTTGGCAACAAGTTGTGAGGCAGCCATTTCTGCAGAATGCGTATAGCACGCTCCTAATAACACGAATGAAAAATCAGTCGCAGTAAAGGAGTACTGGTAGGTGTTTCCTGGTATACATAAATGGGTGCCAACAGGACACTGACAGTACTATGACACAATGTATGCGTATAAGAGTATACCAAATTTAACAGAGAGAGTGAGAGGGGAGGGGAGTGGTGGGAGAGGAAAGTAAAAAGGAAAAAGATTACAAAGAGAAGAAACAGGGATAAAGAGAGAAGGGAATGGTGGGAGAGAAGGTAGAGAGACAGTGGGGAGGGATGACAGAGAGAGAGAGAGAGAAAGAGAGAGAGGGGGGAGAGAGAGACAGCAGGGAGAGACAAGAGAGAGAGAGGGAGGCGGGGAGGTGAGAGAAAAAGAGAAAATTGAAATAGCATGAAAGGGAAATACTGGTAGAAAGGAAGGTTGAGCAGGGAAGAGCAAGACTTGAACTGGCAGTGATATGAGAAAAACTTTTGCAGTAAACAGAGAAAGAGAAGAGGGAAGCATTGAGGAAGAGAGGGAGGGGGGAGGGAGGGAGAGGGAAAGAGAGGACATGGCATTTGTTTCTTCATAAACATATTCCAATATAATCTTAATACCCAAAAACAAACCTACCCCAAACACCAAAGAGACAGACCTCAAATACGACATTTTGATTTAAGGCCAGCATGGGGTGATCCAAACCTACCCTTTTAATATTCTTCAGATTTCAGCCACAGAAGAGAAAATGAATCAACAGAGGCCTATTCATGTCCAGAAACGTGAAATTCCACAGAGACCACATGTTCAAGTAGAAATGCATCTCCATAATACATTACGGGAAGCATGACACCAGGTGGTGGCAGCTGTGTGTTCAAACAAGGGAGTCTTATCTGCAGTACGCATTTGGGCATGCAGCCACAAGGCATAGGCCCACTTAAGTTGGCCTGCCGGCTTCAGCATTTTCGAATGGTCCAGAACAGCTCAATTTCCACCACTACTGTAACTGCTAGCATCAACAATATTTGTTCGATTTCATTTCAGTTTTTCTAAACTTACTGTTACGAAACAGAATACAAATGCTTGTTACAGACTTTGATATTCCCTTCAGTGGAAACAGTGCTAGCCCACTGAAGGCTAAAAAACTCAGTCAAACACTGACTTTACAGATTTGCAACAGAATTTTAAAGTTCTGGAGCAACATCTTGTGCATCTGTGTGCCCTGAATGAACCCAGAAAAAATCAGGTGCCTGGCTCAAGCATAAATTAGGAGATGTTACACAACTTTGGGTACGTTTTGCCTTCAAATGCGTGCAGTGCATGCCAACAGCCAGCTGCTTTAACTGAACAAAGTTTAGCGTCAATTGCTAAGTCAGTCAGTCCTTTTGGAAAATAAACCATGCTTGAGCGTCGTCTTCGTTGAAATTAGTGGATCAATGCCGATCACCTTATGCCGGCCTTAGACCCAATACTACCATAGAGGAAAAAATATGCATGAACAAAAATCCTAATAATTTTTTGATCTGCCAATGTATAAACACTTTATATTTGTCTCTGGATTGTGACCACAGTATGACAGTTGTATCAAATCATAATTTTTCATTCATAATACTGGTTAGTCATACGGACAATAGTGCACATGCTCACAACACACATACACACACATTCACCTACCTGGTATGACAGATCAAGCAAACGCTGCCACTGTCCTGGACTCCATTTTGGCAACGAGCACGACGGAACATAAAGCCCACCATCAGGAGCCAAACCATGCTGAATCGCCGTAGTGAAAGCTACAGAGCACAATTGCAAGTTAGGAAGCCAAGCAAATAGAGTGAAACAATCTAATGAGAAAGATAAAAAAAGTAGAGGAAGTGCACAAGAACAGGATACTCATGTGTTGGTTTGTGTGTGCATATGTGTTTCATGCAAGAAACATATTCCTGATAGCAGAAGTGCAATCTAGAATTATCTAGTGCATCAACGGCAAACCAACAAAAGAAAATGTTCAGGAGATCAGTAGATAGTACCACTGTGATCATACATCGAACACAACCATCCATTTGGCCCAAATGGGCCGTCCAAACATGTATTGGCAATATGACCTAGACAAGGTATCAACACCTCCATGATACTGCATCATTAGCTGTAAAAAATGCACATACACATTTACCAAGTAAAGTAAAGAAACGAAAAATAGAAAAAAAACCGAAACGGCCCATTCACCAGTTGATTCCTCTCACTATATACATAAAAAAAGCAAAAAATACCCATCAAACTCTATTACATGACCTTACCCAGTACTTTTAGGGCCTGCACTGCTGCCCTGAGACAGGAAATGTTCTACTGTATAACCAAGACAAGTGAAATGAAAAAAAATTGCAATGCTAAGTAGTAAGAACAGTAATGGTGCCCACCAGCACCAGGTTGTGGTTCTAACAAATGAAGAGGAAAGAGAGTGCTAACAATTAAGTGGAAAAACACAGCAGATGGTTGAAGTAGGTCTACACTTGAAGTCATCTCCATGAAAACAAATAGCAAAGCTACCTCAGTGGCACAGGAAGCTAGTGTGTACAATATTTACTCAAAAAGTGGCAACTCCTTGTCAGTTTGAGTTTGCCCAATCTCAAACTAAGGATGGGATGCTTTGCTGGACTGTCAACCAGGGTTTCCAAATCATTGGGGAGGATTCACCTACACCAGCAGGACCTTGTCTATAGCATGCAACAGCCCTCAGCAAGCAAAAATGCATTACCATAATTGTCGGGACATAAGCCGCAGTGTTAAAGAAAAAACTTTTCCCCACAATGCCATCCTGTGGCTTAAACACCAAATGCATTACAGTATAGGGCTAAATATAATTATGTGGCATCAGAATCAGGAAAAACCAGGGGTGTGGCTTATACCCTATTGCGGCTTATATTCCGACAAAATTATGGTACTTTGCAACTAGCAACTAACTGGTGTTACTTGCATCTAGCAAATACATGCAAACGTTTACTTTACCTTTACTGTACATGTACTAGGACTTCCATTAGCTCTATGTCAACGCTAGGGCACTCACTCACAGACTGAAGACATTGACTGCTGTGCAGTGCTGACAAAATCGTTGCCACGCATCAGCTCTTCCATAACGCAGTCTGCGCTCTCTTCCACACCTGCACCGCGCTGGTGGAGCACGCGAATGTCATACCAGCGCTCGTAAAACTGCTGCCTGTAGATTAAGATGTCAGCCATAGATGCACCTGCACGGCCAACAATACGATCCACCTTCATCACCTACAGACCAGGAAAAATGTTCTCCAAAGTTCAGCCAGTGGTAGCTATCTTCCTGAAGGAGAGCAGCAGTGGTCTTAGACACAGATCATTTCTCCACAAACACATAAAAAAATCAATAGAGAACTGCACAGAGTTGTCTCCACTGGTTGGTTTTGTAAAGGTCCATCACATCAACCAGAAGATGGACAAGTGGTAAAATAGCCATACCAAAGAACATTCTTGGTCAATAACACGTACAAACACACACAGATGCCACCACAAAAAAACCAACCTCTAGTCGCTGAAGAATATCTCGGAAGTCAACGTCAAGAAAAACAATCAGGCCAAGGCGGTGAATATGGCGCATAGCTTCCTCATGCAATGGGTTCGATCCAGTCAGAGAGACAACGTGGTCCTCCAAATGAGCTGACAAAAGAAGTGTTGCTTGCCCTTCAGCTGCAATGAACGATTCCGGACCAATCTTTGCAAGCTGATAGTGAAATAAGCATAAAAAACAAAACAGTAAGACCACAGTCCTAGGGAAGAGGTTAACAAATAACAGGCAGACAGACAAAAGGATGGACAGCTGCACAACCAGACAGACAAGCAGGCTAAAAAATAAACAAATGAACACACTGACAGAAAGACACTAAAACAAAAAGAACCCAAAAGGTAAATCAACAGACAAATACATGGAAAGAAAGATGGATGAAAGAATGGAGGAGCACATTTAGCTCAAAACGAGACAATGGCGCTTACCTTGTCAGCCACTTTCATACCCCATACACTCTCTAGATGGTCATTATCAATATCTAAGCAGCCCACACCAAGCCGGTCTGCAAGCACTCTGCCTACTAAGGTCTTCCCCGCACCTGGACTACCCATCAGAAAAATGTTCTTGCTACCGGTGAGACGCATGATCTGACCAAGCAGAGAACAACACTTATCTCAAGACAATTGTTAATCAAAGAAAACAAATGAACACAGAATACATTTGTCAATTTGGAATGAGACATTAATTACTGCTGACATCTTGATGTCTCTCCAGTAAACAATCAATCATTATCACTAGTACTGATAGTACGGACAATAATTTCAAGTCTCCAGGTAGCACTACTACACAATAACAACTTAGTTTTAGTAAGTACAGTGATTCCACGGGTTGCACACATCTCGGAATTGCAAACAGATTTCTGCCACCCAATGCCCAATTTTAAACCAAAAATTATAGCCCAGAGGTGCTAAATGGTGCTACCGCCTTAGATGGAAGCATCTTACATGCGCAGTGTGCAGTGTGGTAGGTGTCAAATCTGCAATGATTTGCAAGAAGGCACATCAGTGGTCAGAATTCAACAGTTTTTGTTTGTCTTAGTGTTCCTATCTTCTAAAGTGCTTCAATTTTTGTGCATCATGGCCTCTGGGAGTCTGCACACCAGCTCAGAGATGAATTTGATGGTTTTTTTCTTATTATTTTCTTCTTATTTTTTTTTTTACTGCATGTGTGCTAAGGATTTCTGCTGCAAATGTGGGCAGCAGGTTGGGTAGTTTAAGGTTGACCTTGGAAATAAGCTGAAGTGCACTCTGGAATGAGGCAGTTCGCTCCAAAGCCTTGATTGCCCACAAACCTGGGGTTCCACTGTAAACATATACCACAGAAAAAGTTCCCCAAATCTTGGTTATTACGTATACCAATACCTGGAATACATAGAGGTAGTGCATTGGGTGAGGCACAGTCTGGCTACGCTGTGCCTCGTCCATGTTTGTGCATAAGTGCCTACGCTACTGGGCAGACATGGATCCACTGTTGTACCATTGTGAAAGAACAATTCAATTCCGTCCAGTATTGTTTTCACATTTTGACACACTTGGGTGAGAATCATTAACATTTCAACTCACTAACCCATAAGATTCAAGAAATTGTTAACTTTACAGGTCATTGTATAAATGTCCTACAGTATATAACATCATCCTATCAGCCATAGCTACATCTACGTTTAGAGAGCTTCTGTTTATTAGCACTCTTCATTTGCCTTGCAGCCATATCAGTTCCACTGTATTTAACTCACGTTCAGATGGCACATTCGGAAAATACCGAGATTCTAAAACTTCCAATGGGCCATCATTATATTCCTAAAATACTGGAATACTCTCTGCAAAATATTGGAAATGTTGGAAACTCAGAGACGTTAAAAAAAGAGAGATGAAACCTCATTTACACCCACAGCGCATTGTGGATAAAAAATTTCAATTCAAAAGTTTTCGATAATTAAAAAAAAGGTCACTATTATTGTTTATAATCTCATAATCTGAAGATCCTTGACGGAATTTTCTACTGTCTCCTCGCTGCGAAACTCAAACACAGACACTCACTTTTGACGAGTGCCTCGCGCCACTGAGCCTTTCCTTGATATTGCGCAGAGACGCTACACAGAGCTGTTGCAGCAGTGCGCACCTCCTCGTTGAGCTCCCAAGTAGAACGCTCATTTTGAAGGACGACTAACACCAGCGGAAATTAGCAGACAGCACACACAAATACCTACAGGGGCGACATGGATGGCATATCTCGTCTGCGTCACAGGCAGCTGCAGTCACTGCAGCAGGATGCATGGTGCTCTTTGGCGCAAGGCGAGGTCTGAGCTTTGGCAGGCCAGCTGCACTGCTGTCGCCGAAGACTCGAGTGGCATCGCAAACCACAAAAATGATCATGGTCGATCACTGGGATCATTGATCAGTGTCCGTATCTTCAAGTGTTGTTTGCCATCCAAACCAACAGTGATTGCACGGAAGAAATTCTTCAACTAAGAACTAGCTGCAGGTATCAACAAAACTCTGAATATCGCAGTAGAGCTCCCACAAACTCCACGTTCGTTGGGGCACGTAATTGGACCTTCTGACAAGATGCTTACTCCAACTCTGTCATCTCGATTCTGTTGATATATCTCAGCGGCACAAAAACATCTTGTCACGGTGAGGCTGCGCCGACAACCGACACAGGAGAAGATTGATTCCATCCACTGCCGTAAATTGTAGATCTACATGTATCTACACGAAACCCTGCAGAGATCTGTAAAGAACTGAGAGGTTTGCCTACTGACCACTCACTGTTCATTCTGTAGCAGACCAGGTTCCAGTCTACCCCTGATTCGGAGTGATTTCCCTGATCACTCCTCTGATCTACGCATTGATCTACTCTGACTCATGATCACCGGCTTCACAGCATGTTACAGCTGCAGACTGCTACAGACCTGTAAGCTAAGTGGTCTGCAGCCCGGAGGGCGAGGGCGCTGGGTTCGGGGGGTCAACGCTGGGCGAGTCAGGCTGGCCAGTCCGGGGAATCCGACTCCGAGCCTTTGGCTAGCCCCGTGCCTAGGCGCCTGTGATGGAGTCTGGCGTGTGCAGCCGTCAAACTGCTCATCACTTTTTGGAGGATATGGAAACCATTTGACTACCTGTTGGCGTTTGGCTACCTCGCAAGCAACCGAAGTCCTTTAGTTCCAATTTCTAAGTAAACTTTCAGTTTCCAAGTCAGTGCTTCAGTAGTCTTGTTTTGGTTTGGTTTAGTCTCGCCAAGGTTGGCTGTCTCCCAGTGATGACGGACATCAAGTACTTCAGCACAACGAAGAAGGGCGAGCTTGCCGAGATAAGGAGTGACTTACAGAGCGATAAAAAAGAGAAGAAGAAGGATGCGGTGAAGAAAGTTATCGCGTCAATGACGGTAGGCAAGGATGTGAGCTCCCTCTTCCCGGACGTGATAAATTGTATTCAGACGGACAACGTCGAGCTGAAGAAGCTTGTATACCTCTATCTGATGAACTACGCCAAGGCGCAGCCAGATATGGCCATCCTGGCTGTGAACACCTTTGTCAAGGACTGCGAAGATCCGAATCCGTTTATTCGAGCGTTGGCGGTTCGGACGATGGGCTGCATCCGTGTGGACAAAATAACTGAGTATCTGTGCGAGCCTCTGCGGAGATGCTTGAAGGACGATGACGCATACGTTCGAAAGACGGCTGCAGTATGCGTGGCTAAACTGCACGACATTAACGCGAACATGGTGGAAGACCAAGGATTCCTTGATATGCTCCGAGATCTTCTTGCCGATTCAAATCCTATGGTTGTAGCCAACACCGTGGCGACACTGAGAGAGATCGCTGAGAGCAGCCCACTGGAAAATAATGTGTTTGAGCTGACGTCGTCGACAGTCTCCAAGCTCTTGACGGCCCTCAACGACTCAACGGAGTGGGGCCAAGTCTTTATTCTCGATTCTCTCGCCTTGTACACACCGAAAGAGGAAAGAGAGGTCCAGAACATTGCAGAGCGTGTCACTCCTCGGCTGTCTCACGCCAATGCGGCTGTGGTCTTGTCGGCTGTTAGAGTGCTGCTGAAGTTGATGGAACTAATGGCAGCGGAGTCGGATTACGTGACTGGGCTCGCACGGAAGCTGTCTCCTCCTCTGGTTACCTTGCTGTCAAGCAATGCGGAAGTGCAATACGTGGCTCTGCGGAATATCAACCTGATCGTTCAGAAGAGAGGAGATGTTCTCCAAAATGAATTGAAGGCCTTTTTTGTCAAGTACAATGACCCAATCTACGTCAAGCTGGAAAAGCTAGAGATCCTAATTCGCTTGGTTCATGATTCAAACATTACACAGGTTCTCCCTGAGCTCAAGGAATATGCCGCTGAAGTCGATGTGGACTTTGTTCGCAAAGCGGTACGAGCCATTGGTCGCTGCGCTATCAAAGTTGAACAAGCCGCTGAACGATGTGTTGCGACACTTGTTGAACTGATTAGCACAAAGGTGAACTATGTTGTGCAGGAGGCTATTGTTGTTATCAAGGATATCTTCCGCAAGTACCCAAACAAGTATGAGAATATAATCTCCGTCTTGTGTGACAATTTGGACTCACTTGATGAGACAGAAGCAAGAGCATCAATGATTTGGATTGTGGGCGAGTATGCCGAACGAATTGACAATGCCAATGAGCTTCTTGAGTCATTCGTTGAGAATTTTGCTGATGAAAACCAGCTTGTTCAACTTCAACTGCTTACCGCTATTGTGAAGTTGTTCTTGCTCCGGCCAGCCGATGGGCAGGATTTAGTTCAGAATGTTTTGGGCATGGCCACACAGGAGAGTGACAATCCTGACCTGCGAGACCGTGCGTACATATACTGGCGTTTGCTTTCAACAGATCCGGTGGCGGCTCGCCAAGTTGTTCTTGCAGAAAAGCCTCTCATATCTGAGGAAACAGACCGGCTGGAGCCAACACTTCTTGATGAACTGCTCTGCTATCTTGCAACTTTAGCGTCAGTTTATTACAAGCCGCCAAGCTCGTTTGTTGAGAGCAAGGTGCCGATACAACGCATGTCCTTACCTCAGCGTCCTGCAGCAACAGCTGAGCAGCCACCTGCACAGCTGTCAGCCATACAGTCAGAACCCACAGTTATTCAGCAGCCACAAGATATTACCGTTGACAACATGGTTGGTGACCTTCTGTCTATGGACCCTGGCCCATCTATTCTACCCACTACATCTGCTATCGGCAATACCATGGATCTGCTTGGAGACCTCAGCCTAGGCATGTCAGGTCCACCTGCCCAAACTCAGGCACAGCAGCAGTTTGGCAGTGATTCGCTCGACCTTTTCAGCCTGAGCACTACACCTCAACTCAGCGGCAACCTTTTCATCATGCAAAAAGAGATCTGGCTGCCTTCTCAGAAAGGTAAGGGCATGGAAATTATGGGCACACTTATCCGTCGCATGGGACAAGTCCACATGGACATAAGTGTTACCAACCGTGCCATGCAACCTCTTGGTGACTTTGCAATTCAACTCAACAAGAACTCGTTTGGTTTGTCACCAAATGCCCTTCTTCAGCTCGCAATGCTTCCTCCCAATCAAACCACGGAGACATCTTTGCAGCTGAGCACTTCTGGTCCTGTTTTGCGAATGGAACCTCTCAACCTCCTTCAGATTGCCATAAAAAACAATGTGGATGTCTTCTACTTCTCTTGTGAGGTGCCGCCACACGTTTATTTCACCGAAGACGGCCAGATGGATCGCAAAATCTTCCTCAGCACATGGAAGGACATCCCAGGCAACAACGAAGTGCAGACAGCCATTGATGGTTTGTCACTCACAGTCGCTCAGGCCGAAGAGCGACTTAACAGCTGCAATGTGTTCACAATTGCCAAGCGAACAGTTGACAACCAAGAGTTACTTTACATGACACTGAAGTATGCAAATGGCATCTGGGTTTTGGCAGAACTGAAGTTTCAACCTTGTCAGGTGCAACTGGCCCTGAAAACACGAGCAGTAGACGTGATTGGGCTCACACAGTTGGCTTTCCGAAACATCCTCCTAAAGTGAGATGAAGTCATACTAACAATGAACAATTTTGTGCTTGTCAAGTCTTTTAGTTAATTCCTTCAGTTCTAATACTCTTTCATTTTTCATTTTTCATTGTTTCATTAGGATGCAACTGCTCTGCTGCTATTTTTGTAGACTTCAATTTCTCAACGTCATTGCGTTGTAACAAGGTGTTGCCAAGCTCAAGGTTGTGCATGTGTTTCTTTCTATTCTTTCAGTGAAGAATGGACACTTGCACACAAATTGGAGACCCGTATCTTTCTCTTCTGCATTTCACCTTTTTCTCTGTTTCGTGCACTCCATATATTTTTCCGTCTTTCCTACCCTTGTATACCTTTCAGTTTTGTCCTGTGTTTCTCCTCCTTTCTTCCTCCATCTCTCCCTCCCTCTCTCTCTCTCTCTCTCTCTCTCTCTCTCTCTCTCTCTCTCTCTCTCTCTCTCTCTCTCTCTCTCTCTCTCTGCCCCTCTCTCTCTCTCTGTGTCTTTGCTTTTGTAAGTTCATTCACCATTGAGTCTGTTTCATCTGCACTTCCAACATGATCTTGTAGAAAGCGTTTATAGCCATGACCATTGTGTTTTGAGTGCATTTCTGGGTTATGATGGTGAGAAAAAGTGGACAGACATGGCTTTTTCTTAGCGCTGTTAATTTTAGTGTATTTTGTCCACATTGGTTAAATTATACCTTAAAGAAGTGTGATGTCTGATATGTACCTAAGGATCTTATTTATAACTTTGAGATATTGAGGGGATAGTGTTATATCAATTATGTGTCTCAGATCCAGTACTACCGTAGTCACGGTTTGGTCTTCATCTCTGATCTTCATTGATGAATCCTGTGCCATGGTGGTAGTGTTTGGGGTTTTCTTCTCTTCTTATTTGATTTGAACCAGGTGCATTTTGCTGTCAAAAAGCATGCTCTCTCTCTCTCTCTCCCTCTCTCTCTCTCTCTCTCTCTCTCTCTCTCTCTCTCTCTACCTCTTGCTTGCCCACTTCATGGTTGTTTGCTGATAATATCCTAAGTGATATTCCGTGTTGTACTCCCTGAGTCAGTTGGGC
>JAOWAW010137620.1:0-11043 GCA_028565695.1 Nicola tetela
ATAATAATAAATAATAATAATAATAAATAATAATAATAATAATAAATAATAATAATAATAATAAATAATAATAATAATAATAAATAATAATAATAATAAATAATAATAATAATAATAATAATAAATAATAATAATAATAATAATAAATAAATAAATAAATAAATTTTACTTATTTTAATAATAAGATTAGAACAGCCACAGTAGCTTTGATCAGTCAGGTAATACATATGGCACAGTAAACTCAGTCTGATTGAAAGCCGATAGCCTTCAGGCTGAAGGCTACTACTAGGTTAACGTTAATCTATTTTGATAGTCAACTGTTGCCACTGTACTAACTTGCTGGTACAGAAGATCCAGATAGATTTACCGCGGCGTCCTTTTGTAGCATTTTGTAACATGATCCGTAGATTTACGCACTAACGCCTGCTGCGATGTTGCTGTGATGTTGCTGTGATGTTGCTGTGACGCCTACTCAGATAAGCCCGCCTTGTTTTCGTTCCAATCTTGATAGTACATGTGGATCAGTTTGCTCTTGATCAGAAACAACAAGCTGGTGCAAACAATGCTATATACTAGCAATAATATTAGATGTACGATCAACTCCTGATATAAGATGACTCCCGCTATACGTGAGTTTCCTGTCAGTCCCGCTGAACACCATTAAAATGTGTATGGGCAACAGAAAACTATGGCCGACACGTTTGTTGTAACGCGCGATAATCCGCGAAGACTGAGATAGACACCTGGGGTGGTTCCCTTGGGTGAATGAAACCCTACATGACCCTACGTGAACACTGACATCATGAGCGCGTGCATGACGGAAGGTATTCATGATATGTCTACTATGTTAGCGTTCTTCTACTGTGAACTGCGAATGGCTCATTAAATCAGTTTATAGTTTATTTGATGGTGGATTACTACTTGGATAACCGTGTTAATTCTAGAGCTAATACATGCGTCAAGTCCCGACTTCTGGAAGGGATGTATTTATTAGATACAAAACCAATGCGGCTTCGGCCGGTCTTTAGTGATTCATGATAAATGTTCGGATCGCATACGCATGGCGTTGTGCCGGCGATGAAAAATGTTACGTTTTTTAGCATGGCGCCGCCGCCGCTCCAAGCTCCTGCTACTATGGGACTTACTTCATGGTAAAGGGCCTCCCAAGCTAACTTAGCTAACCTATCAGCTTCCACCGACTGTCTCTGCTCGCACCTCCTACTCTCTACGAAACAAGCTGTCTATTGCTTTTCGCACCAAACATAGTCTTACCAGCATTCTTCCTGCAATAATAACTCTCTTTAACGTCCCGCCATTCTCTGTCACATCTTGCCCCTCCCGTTTAACTTTCCTCATGACTCTTGATAATCACTTCTCGTGTGACAAGTTTAATTTTGGTCTATCCTGATGCGTTGTAGCCAACTACTACACGTACTTTTTACGTGCTTTATAACAAGGAAAGCCTTTGAATTAGTCTTTAACTATTTGGCAATCCTTGCAAAATACCCTCATTTTTGGTGGGATCAGATCAAGTCAGCTTGTGGTTGGAGAATTGTGATTCTATTCCTCCGCTGTCATCTGACCAGTAGCTTCACGTGCAACCTTTGGATCAGTAAAGCTGAGGTACTTAACAAGCTCTCTGCTAAGCAGTGTAGTGCTCCGCTATCCGTCGAAGTTCCCGAAATGATGCAAACGCCGCGAAGTGTGAATTTTAGCTTTTCTTAAATATCAGTTGACAGAGTTCTGAAGGTATTGAGTAGCCTCCAGTTAAGTGTGGAAAGCCTATGGCCTGGATGGTATCTCTGCCCGGCTACTCAAGGAGTGTAGACTTGAACTAGCCTGGTCATTATCTTACTGTTTAATCTCTCCCTCTCTGCTGCTGTCTATCCTGAGCAGTGAAAGAAAGCTGTTGTGAAGCCTTTGTACAAGCGCAAAGGTGGTCAGGACCTCCCCATGTCCTATCGGCCAACATCTCTCTTGACTGAGCGTGGTCTCAAAGGTATTTGGTCGACTTGTGAAGGAACAGGTGTTACTTGGATTATTACCTGAAACAAAAACTGATTCCCGATGAACAGTTCGGCTTTCTTTCCGGACGATCCACTGTGTGGCAGTTGCTATCGATAGTTGAATCTTGGCACGAGTCTCTGAATGCTGGTCAGAACATACCGGGACGCCGTATTTTTGGACGTTTCAAAGGCGTTTGATCGAGTAGATCATAAACTGCTATTGGAAAGTTAGGTGTTGCTGGCTTCAACTCAGCTGTTCTTAAGTGGGTTGGCAGCTACCTATCAGATCGGTCAATATACACAAGAGTGGAAAATGTGACGTCGTCATCAGCCGTCATCTCTTCAGGGGTTCCCCAAGGGTCAGTCCTTGGCCCGTTGCTGTTCATCTTGTACTTTAGTGACCTCTCTTATGCTGTTTGTTCCTCTTGTGCTTTGTTTGCGGACGACTCGCTGTTATATGACACAAAGTGTAACTGAGAGCCCTCACCCTGCTGTTCTGTTCAGTCAAGTTTGCCTCAGCTCAATGAGTGGGCTAAGGATCGGAATACTAAATTCAATGCCAGCAAGTCAGCTGATATGATTATATCCCGCCGCAATGAGGTAGATGTACATATAAAGTCGTCTCTCTTAAAGATGCAAGAAGAGGAGGTCTCCAGAGTTGCAGAAACGACTCATCTGGGTGTTGTCTTAACAAGTTGCCTATCTTGGTCTGCTCATGTGCAACACATTATCACCAAGAAGGGCCCCCAAAATTTGTTTATTGAAAGGAATGGCGTATCGGCTCCATTTGCCAGGTTATGTAATAAAACGGCGCTATTTGTCAATGGTACATCCATCTTTAGAATATGCCTCTACTGTATGGAACAATTGCAATAAAGAGGACGCGCATTGAAACTCGAGAAAATACAACTCTCAATAGCGCGGGCGGCAACCGGTGTAAAACGAAGTGAGAGGTTATCTGCAATTGAAATTTTAAAATGAGTGGATTGGTCTACACTGGCTTGGAGGAGACGATTGTACATTTTGTGTACTTTGTGGAGATTGCTACACGGTGAGGGTACAGCTCTGCTGACTTCGATAATTCCGCTGTCAGCTGGATTTCGTGCTCCGTACAGTTTGAGGAAGTCTCAGAGTGTTGCCAGAGTTACCTTTCTGTAACATTAAACAGCACCTTTCTTCTTTTGTTCCCGTTGCTTCTGTACTGTGGAATTGTCTTCCAACTTCTGTTCAGTCCGCTTCTTCTTACTCTGTTTCTTTTTTTGTGCTTCTCTCACAAAGCACTTCTATTCCGACAGTTTCCCATATGGATGAGCTTAACCAAATTTCTCAAAGGAGAGCCTTCTATTAGCTGGCTTCTAGTCGGTAGCCATGCTATTTGGTAATCCTTTTAAAACATATATGTGAAAATAAATAAAATATATATCAAATAAATAAAATAAAATGATCAAGACCTCTAACATGAAATAAGTATGCAATAGTAACCTCACCTGCGGGATTATCGCTCTATAGAAACCGAATAAAAAACCAAGGCGAAGCCGCGGTTTTTATGAGGTTTCTATTCCACGATAATCCCGAAGCTGAGGTTACTATTGTACTTAGAACATTTATGACTACCGGTATTTTATTTTATATTCCAAATTCAGCTCCTGAAAAGGATTGAGAAACTTTTGAAAAAGCTGAAAGAAAAGAGCCATGGCCCGGTCCGACTAACCGACGAGTTACCGTACCTAGTTCGCCGGCTGGAATGTTCTTGATCGCTGCAATGCAACCGGCATGGACATAGTGGGGTTCTCCACCTGGATTTCATGTCCCAGTGTACACGAACAGTCTAGGTAGCGGAGTTTCTAAAGCTTAAGATGGAACGGTCGCTTGGTTTTCTTGCCAGTTCTACGTCTGTACGTTCAGCATGGATGAAGACTCAAGCTCTGCTCGGCAACGCCATCGTTTCACAGACTTTTCTGCAAGCGACGAAAAGCGTGTTGCAGCTGACCGCATACCCATAAAAACCCAGCAAGCGACCAAGTTTTGGTTAACGGTGTTCAATTCCTTCGTCAGGGAGAAGTTAGCAGTCGACTTGTCCACATGCTCGGCGGAAGAGCTAGACTCTGTTCTTCGCAGATTCTACAAAGGCATGCGGACGAAAAATGGAGGTACTTATAGTCGCGCAAGCTATCTTGCGGCACGCTCATCGCTTCAACGGAATCTTACCAGTACCGACCGGTCCTTCAACATATTTACCGACAGCGACTTCCGCGGGGCCAACGCAGTCCTTGACGGTATCTTGAAGAGGAATAAGGCAGAAGGCAAAGAAAAGCAGGTCAAGCACAAAGACGCTGTCACAGACGAGGACCTGAAGCGACTGGACACATATTTCAGCGATGTCCTCACAGCGGATAACACCTGTAAACTTCAGTCCTACTACTGGTACAATTTAGCGTTGCATTTCGGCCTCCGTGGCAGAGAAATCTTTACGAAACTTCGCAAGCAAGATCTCGTTTTCAAACAGGACGCCAGTAAGGGTGAGGACTATGTCGAACCAGCGACTGATTTTGTGACGAAGAACACTCAAGGAGGCCTCGCTAGAAGAGAATTTCGGAGCTGCGGAAGAATTCAAAACCCAACTCAAGTGGCCGCACTGAAGAAAATGATTAAAATGCTCCATCCGCATGAAGATCGTCTTTTTCAGCGAGTGATTCTCGGCTGCCGATCTAAGGAGAATGGGCCTTGGTTCTTTAAGCCTCCGCTTGACCATAACACCCTAAACGACATGATGGCGCACTTGTCTGTCCGGGCAGAATTGAGCAAGCGATATACTATATACGAACCATTGTGTTCGTGCAACAGCCGTCACATGCTTCATGGAATCCGGCTTTCAAGCTCAGAAAGTGCGTGCAGTAACCGGCCACAGAAATGTGAGCAGTCTGCAACATTACACTCGTCTGGATAGGCAAGGAAGCCGTCGCGCGGAAGAAATCGTCAAAGCACTGGACCGCGAAGCAGCCTCCAACTGCAAAGGGCCAATTCCGCATTCTCTAGCTGTCCAAGTTTCCGTAAAAGTAGCAACACCAGAACCGTCAAGCGAAAGTGATACGGTTAAGTTGAGCTTTCTTCTAACCGCTTCCAACGCAGTTTTTCATCATCTGACGATTAATTTCGGCCATACGGACGAAAGGCAAGTTAAAATAAATCAGGTGAGCGCTACTTCATCTGTGGAGCATGCAGGCCCAAGCGCTGCTGAAGAAGCTCGAGCCACCCCGGCTGGAAACTTGTTTTGAAAAGCCTTATTGTATGACGTTTGTGAACTTCCTTTCATTCTTAGCAATTATCTAACCACAGGTTTTTATTGAAAATTAAAAACCTCTCAGGAGGTTTCTATCGCAGAATAGAAACTTCTGTCTGTTGTATGCAACCAAACGGGAAGTAAAATAAATTAGGGGGAATAAAATGTTCTAAGAGCTTATAATTATGTCTTTAAATACATGTACGTATTATCGGATAAGACGCAAAAATTAAAAGGAAAATGTTATACATATATAGGCCTACATTGTACTACATGCTAATACTTTCTCCTACAGCAGTCTCCTCGATTATTATATTATTATTATAGACTGCCGCATGTACAGCATGTATATTGCATGCGGCAGTCTAACGGTAATTATCGTGTATAGCCATGGGCCGGGCCGGGCCTATTTCCGGTATTTTTTTTTAGTGACTGTGCAAGGCTGCACAACAATAAACGGTGAAAACTTTTCGACCAGGTACATTTTTTTGTCACAGCGTCGTTGACCCGGTTCAACTGGATCCTTCATGCATCGTGCGATAGTCAGCTCTGGCCATGGTAGTCCACTAAACTGCAGTATTTGTCGAGAATGCATGCGTAACTGAGCGTCCGGTCAGCGGAATCGAGCAGCCTGGATCCCAGCTTGTCTGGAACATGGTTTCCAGTGAGCCGTGTAACGTCGCATGTGTCACGTTTTCGCAGCAGTAAGGAGAAGAGTTGAGAAGACTAAAATCTTGTGGCCACCGACAAGTACAACAGCTGCCCTTGCAATCACGCTGAGTAGGTCTACCATGGAGTACGTTGAAGACTGTACTACGACACAATAGGCAGAAACAGGCTCAGTAGATGACTGCAGTATCATGATGGACTCTCGAAGTGTCATGTGCTTATAATTTTAGGGAGACTCATACGTACCGTAAAGTCGCGTCCAAAAGCCGGGCTTATTTGACGTTGAGCCGATGTTGGAAACAGGCTTCTATTCAAGACAGACTTATAATTATCACACACGCGACGGGCTTGCGTGCACGATAGGCATTCGTTTTTCGACTTGCGCACACGACAGGCTTTGTACACAAGCTCAGCTTATAAACGCGACAATCACTGTATGTATTCCGTGGCGACTTTTTATCGATCATGCATACATGTACACGTCCGTTTACCAGTATGCAAGTACGTGTAAACGGCTACATATCAGACTTAATGATACATCCAAAACAAACTCTGAAACAACGTAGCCTACAATAAAGTTGCCAAGACAGGGGACTAGCCTGGTCTTATGTGAGTCACCTTACCGCCTTGTCCGGTTTGGAGTCGTCAGCCATTCTACTAGAAGCGTGCTAATTCTGTTCCCGATCCGAAATTGCAGAACAGTCGAGAGCGAGAAGACGTAGACTCGACGTACAGTATCGATGGCTGGCCCAAGTTTGTAGGTGTGATGAGATGCAGGTCGCACGGCCAGCTGTTCGAAGAGCAACAACGAACGCCAAGATCAAAGTCCCCAAAGAGGCACCGAGCTGCTGGTCTCAATCAAGCTACAGTCGCAGGCGGCCATAAATTATAGTTGAAAAGCGGAAACGCTTATGACTCAGCAAGACTTACTCGGATTCGAGGCCAACGAACAGTCAACATGTGGACTGATCGGACGCGGGGACTCCAAAGCCAAAGGACGTGTAGAACATTGGCGGAGAGAAGTTACATTCGCGTACATATGGCCGAGGTCTAAATTAAAAACCAAAATTGAAAGTGAAAGTACTACAGTTCGTCCCCCATTAGTACGACCTTCATTAGTACGTAAACCCCGTTTGTACATAACATTTGTCATTTCCCGGTTGACGCCCATTGGAAATGTATGCACTGTTCCTCTGATAAAACGTGATTCTGTTTCACGCAGCAGCAGTCCTACGGCGAGCCATCAATAGCATCAAATGTTGCATGCCCTGGCCTCCTTCAGTTGATGACCTGAAAAGATCTGCGGTCATACCACCGGAATTGCACAACTTCCTTGTTTGGGTCATTAATGGTGATGAAGACGATGTGCATTTTCAATCAAACAGCATGCCACAGTGTCGTCAGATCAAACAAGACGCCGCATATCGTCCATTGCTGAAGACCTTATCCACTGCACCACTCGGGGCATGGTGAAGACGCCGAAACACATCTGCCTCCCAATTGCAATTTGAATTGGTGCCAGCCTTAGAATCTCTGCTTGAGGGTCTCACATGACGATTGTATGGCATTTTCTGCACGTCTTTGGTCAATGAAGCACGGTATCTTCTGTTTTGTACAAAGACAGCTCAGTCGATTGATCTGCCACTAAGCCAGGACGCACTGCTTATGCACATGAAGCGTGCAAATTACCAGGCGGCCATTTGGCGGAGAGCATTGCTCTAAAAAATAAATGCTCATTCTCCAAACAACTTGGACTGGTTAATCTGTGAGGGCAAGTTGAGTGTGATGTAGATGATACAGCTGCCTGCGCCACAGATGCTGCCGGAGTTGATCAGTTGCCAATGCCGCACAGGCTGCGTTACATTACGCTGTAGCTGCAAAGCTAACAACTTTTGCTGCACTGACGCTTGCCATTGCCAAAACTGTGAGAACATACCTGAACTCGAGGAGGAGGAAGAGGATGAACAAAATGAACAGGCCCATGCCTCAGATGACGACGATGATGAAGAATAAACTGACCATCAGTGGTGATGTCACTTTTTTGTTGTTGAGAGCTTTACATTTTGTTGGGTCATGATAAGACAAACAAAAGGTCAATTATAAATTTATTGTTGGTGCTGAGAAAGAACCTTTTGTTTTTTTTTTTTGTAATTTTTGTTGTTAGGTTAGCTTCTGAGCCTTGAATTTAGTGACTTGCATTGTCTAAAACTGAAGAAAATGCCTCAAAGTATGTCAATTTATCACTTCTCAAATCTGCGTGTCTCAGACTGTCACGTGTTCGTTGTCTACACATGTCTACAAATCGTGTGCTTCTCTTCTTTCTGGCTTTCACTTATCATGGTGTGCTATTGCGTTGTGTGATGGGAATGCATTACTGCTATAACAGGGCAACTAGTCAGTCACCCAGAACTCTGCCTTTTCTTGTTCTCGGTGTAGAAAGTCACTGACAGCTAAAATAATGGCTCGATGAATTTGCCCGGCTTGGAGAGTGATTGTATTGATTTAGAAAAATCAAGTTCTATTGTTGGAAAGAAGTCACGATGTGCGCCAATTAATTATAATGGCAACCATTGGGGAAAAAAAAACTTGCCAAAACCTTAAATCGTTGGGAGCAAAAAGTACCGCGCGGACATCGACAGTGAAAAAAGTTGGCAGGAGGCACGGTGTTCTCACGAGATTTTATCATGTTACCTCCAGTGTGCCTCTTTCTTTCACGCTACAAGGCTGCATGAACAAAGTTTTTATTGCCGGAAACATACCGGCTATCTCCCTTTTTTGAAGACTGTTGAATGTCATTCAAATACAAGTCGATCGAAGTTGAATCGACGGCTGCCGGCAATGCCGCAGCGTTTGCAGAAAAGGACACAGAGTTACTTTTCTTAAAGCTTCTAAGAAACTCATCAGTGACAGTCTGCCCCACAGAAGGACAGTTCATTCATCGTTTACCAGCCTGCAGAACGAAGAGACAGGCTCTAAAAAGTAGTAAAAACAATCGAAATTGAGGGCGAAACATAGCGCTCCATTCGTTGTCATGGCAACGACAGGAGTTTCAGCTTCAATCGAATTTTGCAACATTGGACCACCTCTGTCGTTTACAACAAGTAAAATTGCCATACTTGTGACCATAAGTACCCTTTGAGATAGTCAAACAAATGTTGGCTAAGGGCCGGAACGGAACATCGTTTTTTTTAGTTGGCCCACGGACTAATTTCATTACAACGTAATTTTCGTTAGTACGCAATGAACAGCGATTACCTGGATTACTAACGGGTTACTTTTCTGTGAAATTTCCCTCGCTATAACGTAAAGGTAGTGGTTGAACTCAGAAACTACATGTACAGTACGAAACATCGATCGAGCACTTGCGTCGAGCGCGAGCGCCCTTTGCATGACGCATCGCGTAGCTATAGCTCACGCAGCCTACACGTACATGTAGACATACAGTGTACAATGTAGTTGTACAATGCTCCACACAGCTTGAAACAATGTTGCGGTTTCAGTGCCCACAGGTCCGCAACTTTCGAGTTCAGTTGTTCGTCCAGACAGTGCAGTCTCTACCCTACACGCTGACACAAGCTGTAGATCGATCTCAGTCGTCATTTCGCTTCTAGCCCTTCGACGTCGACACCATGTCTAGAGAGAAGAAGCAGGTGCGTTGCCCTTTGCCTATAAAAGACAAGGTAGCTATCATTAAAGAGCATGAACGCGAAACTTCCGTCAAAGATTTAGCTAGAACGAATGACCGGCCTCTGTCTTCGATTTACACTTTTCTGAAGCAGAAAGAGCAACTTCTGTCTGCTTTTGAGTGCAGGGGCAGCTTGAACAAGCAGCGTTTACGAGAGTTGCGTTGATCGGATTTAGCCGAGCGCTGCTGGCTTGGTCCCGGGACGTTACTAAGGAGCATAAGCCCTTCTATTCCGGTCACGGACAGCATGTTGCAGGAGAAGGCTGTTCAGTTTGCAAAGGCCTTGGATCTGAGCGATTTCAAGTCTAGCAACGAGTTTATCCACCGTTTTGACTCCGTCCGTCTACACTGCACTGAATACAGTGCAAGAAAGTACAGTGTAGGTGTGTTAGCTAGGTTAAAGGTAAAACACTGCCTTTATTTGAAACAATAAGAGAACACATAACATAAAAACACATAAAAAATTAAAAATTTCCTCAGTAGTACATAAAATATATTGGAACCTTCATTAGTAAGTCATTCATTAGTACAGAAACCTCATTAGTAAGTAATTTTTCTCAGTTCCCAAGCATTACGTACTAACGAGGGAACACTGTAAACCTGTCTGTCAAGTGTCATAATCATGCATGATCACAACCTCGGAAACCATGCAGTTTAGCGTGATCGTTAGAAGCTTAAGGGGCGTTGAACAGTAAATAACATAGACCCAAAACCAAAACAAAAACCAAAAATAAAACGGTTTTGTGGTGGATATCATTCACTGTTCAGCGCTTCCTTTCGGGATCAGTAATCATAAGAGTGAGCCATGTATTATGGCTTTTAATGCTCTTTTGTTTTCCGAACCGTAGTCCTACCCAGAGCCTACTGTTGAGACTCTAGGCCTACCGTTGAGTCGGTGCGCACGCGGCTTTCTACCTGGTATATACATGTATCTGCCTTCCTGCGGTTTCCGACTTCATTGCAAATTCATGTCCTTCGATTGTTGCCGGTGTAACAGCGGATCCTGCTACCCCGCGGATCCTGCTACCCCGCGGATCCTGGTACCCGCACCATACGCTAGCGCTTTCTGGTACCTGCAGCGGAACTTGGCACCAGTTTCAGCTACCCGCGTATCTTGGTACCTTTGTTTGACATTACATTGTTGTAATACTCTTTATTGAGAATGAGTTGCCTCAGACACCCACCTCGGATTCGTCTACCCATGTGGTTGAAACTAAACAGACATACACGGCTCTGTAGAGCTGTGGGACGTACATTTTATACTGAGCAATATATAAGTCTAGGTGCGTGGATGCACAAACCACCCTCTATCAGTCAGGTTTGGGATACAACATGTTATAAAAGGAGAGAAGACAAAAGTACAGAGAGAGGGAGATGGCCTACTGTATGCATGAAAAGAAAAA
>JAOWAW010137631.1:2948-14821 GCA_028565695.1 Nicola tetela
TTCTTCTTCTTCTTCTTCTTCTTCTTCTTCTTCTTCGTCGTCATTGTCGTCGTCGTTGTCTTCTTCATTTTCTTTCTCAATCCACTAGGCAGTAGATGTTGATTGATTTGCTCTGCAAACCAAGAAAATTCAGCATTGTTCTTCTCTTTGGACACTCTCTTGGTCAATCATAGAGTGTTTGTAGATTTCATGTACATATTGTTGATATCTCGATCAGTCATATCTCATTCGAATGCCATCACCATGGAAACTGCCTAATAAATTTGGACTGCAATTGCAATAAGCTTACACTTAAAATTGCCAGTGATTAGTGCAATAAACGGTTCCTTGTCTGAACTATTGACCCTTCTGTTTCCACCAGGGTGGTTAGGTTGCAATGACCAGGGTCTGCTAATAGCAGCACCAGTAGACAATACTTGTCTGTTTCCCAAATCAATTCACTCCCCCGATGTTCTGAGTCGAAGGCTTCAATTTTTTTGGAACAGATCACCAGTGATTATTGGCAGGTTGACAAGCAGTTCTTATTATGTACAGTGGATCAAGAGTTCCCATGTACTCTTCAACATGGATTTAGATGAGTTTTTACAGGTAGGTTGTCACGACAATGGAAGCTCAATGTGATGGCTCTGTGTATTTAAATATGCATTCATACATGTACTATTGCATTAACAGGATTTCCTGGTAGTTCTCAGAGGTGCTGTAGATTTTGTACAATATTGGGGACAATTATCCCGCTATGTTATGTCAGATAAGTGTATACTCCCATGCTGACTTGTCATGCTCTTATCAGCCCATACACCTTAATGCTTGTTTCCAGCTTTCGCTCTGATGAAGATCCTAGATTCTATGGTTCTGAAACGTCAGCACAGATATAAACTTGCTGGTGCGAGTAAAATTGTTGATAATTTTCAGTGTGTTTGGTGACACACTAACACGGCTTGCTTTAGTGTCTGCCTGCCTCTCCAGCTCTGATTTTGCTCAGGTTGAAACGATGAAGTTTGCTGTGAAACGGTGGAAACACTTCTCATACCAGCATTGGACTTGTTGTGCTGATTGTCCAGTCTTAGCACTGCCAGTTTTTAGCTTTGTTGATGTCTACATGTACACCTTTTAACTAGTTCAGAATCTGCCGAGTGTTAGTTCTTCACTGACCAACTCACAATTAACTTCCCCAGAATGTTCTCTTCTTCGAAACACTGTCAGAAAATATGTACATAGAACTGAGCCATTTTCAAACAAAGTAGCAGTAAAACTGCTCATTTGTGGTTGCAAATTTTATTTCTTACAATAACAACAACAACAATGACACACACACCTGGTGAGAAAATGCAACATTGGCTAAACCATGTGGGCAACAACTTCAGACAGCGTTAGACAGAAAACCCCTCAAAACACCTGAAAACCCTGCCATTGCAAACAATTTAATGGGAGGTGGCTGTATCTGTCTAATGTGTTGGTAGAAATTTGATCCAGCTTTTTTTCCAGAAAAGATCTCTTGGTACTTGGAGAGATACATTTGAAGGGTACTGTCTATGGTCCCGATGACAAGTATCCAATGTTGTGTATGGCAAGATCCTGATGAAGAGAAATCACGATCACAGATTAGACAAGAGGCAGAGGCTGAGGGTCAAGTGAGCAGTGAAGCTCAAGCATTTGATGGGAAATAAGAGATCAAAGGTCAGAGCTGCTCCAGTCTGATCGCTCATCTGTGAGGAAGACGTCTGGTGTCGGTGGTTGGAAGACACTGCCGCTGTGGTCCGACTGGCTGATGATGGAGAGGTTGCTGCAACTTTGGCTAGCCAACATATCATCGTTGCATTGCTTGGCAACGCTGTCAGCTTCATCTGCACTTTCAACAATGATCGCTGGATTCCGTACACGTGTGTTTGGAGTTGGGATGCACCTGTCTAGCAGGTCAAGAGACGTGCTGCCCAAATATTCACCAACACTTGCCTCAAGCGTGCTCAGTGCCAGTGTGGTACTTTGAGTACGACGACGAAGGAAGCCTTGCTGAAATGACTCTAGGAATGTGACAATGTAGTTGAACGATGGACGAGAACGTGCTTGCTTGGCCCAACAATGACGCATCAGCGCGTACCTGACAATAAACGAATGGTTTAGCTTGTGAAGGAGAAAAGTTGATGTTAATGACGTCACAACTAATGAAACGTGTGTAGTGAGACGAGCAATTTCAAAACAATAAGTATGTCTGAAATTCCAAATCATTGAAGAGAGTATGGCAGAACATAAGAGGTGCCTTACGAAAGAAAAACAATAATCAAATGGTGTGTATGCAAAAGTATGGTTGTAATGATGGTTGCCATGGTTGCACAGGAGGGGGCAAGTTCATTGCTATGGTCGGAAAAACTTAATTCTAGCTCATCAGATGAAACTATAAACTGCTATCTCCTTTAGGTTGGAATGAAAGAGTGACAGGAGTGCTTCAAGGGTCAAAGGAAATCAGTAAAGAGGCATATTTCTGCATAGCAATGCAACATGCCCCCAACAGTGCGGCCGTAACAACCACCATGACAACCACCTTTGTGCATACATGCCGTTGTGTGTTACTGGAACTGAGAACAGATAACAAATGTGTCTTCCCATTTCTTGATCCTCACATTCTTCTAGGACAGATGTCGGGCTGATCCATGGTTGCCCCAGAGCAGATGTGTGCAGCGATGGTGTGACTTGTCGTGATGTGTGCGTACGGTGTGTCCCCAAATGTGTAAATCTCCCAGAGAAGAATTCCATATGACCTGTTTTGTGGTTACACACAGAAAAACACCCAACCACATGAACAACACTTTGGTGACATTTGAGTAACTTGTTAATGAGTTCCTTTTTGTTGTATCGTATATGGCTGCACCAAGCAAACAACTTCATAACTACATGTAATTGTTTGCTATTAAAAGTTTTGAAAAGACCAATGCCTTTAAGGCAATTGATTTCAAGAGAAGATATGGATGCAAATGAAATAGATCGGTAAGAAACGTTCTCTTCTTGTCTTGAAAGATTAAAAGCTCACCAGACATCTGAAGCATGTGTGAAGACTCCTTTTGAGATGCATTCTGGTGCCAACCAGCGAATCGGCAGAAGAGCATCATTGTGAATGAGTGTGTATTCCTCTGACCTGTGGGAGAGGGGAACAGAACCAATGACAAGACAAGAAAATTTACAACTGAAATAGTCAGTTATGTTGTGAGTGGGAGTAAATACTCTATTGAAGCTTGGCCTGTACTTTGCTTACAGGTGGCAGTGCTAATGTTACCACCATAGCAGTCATCAAAACCTAAGCTCATTACTGGAGAGAATTTGTCACAGCGTGAGTACTCTTGTCCCGATCACAAGCCCCTTCTGCAATTTCTCAATTGAATTTCGGAGTTGCAAAGTGTACATACCCTCTCAAGTGACGAGCCATTCCGAAGTCTACCACAGCAAAAAGAAAAAAGACACAAGAAATTGGGAAAACTTCTTCCGTTTTGGAACTCATCTCACTCCTGGGCCAACCAACTTGTCTTTGCTCAGACTATGAGAACAATGAGAGGCAAGGAGAGAAAGAGAGAGAGAGAGGGAGGGGGAGGGGTGATTGTATTCTACTTTTGCAGCTTTCTCATGCAGACAGCATGCATCTTAGCTTATTAGTATACCTTTGAGAACCATTCTCCAAAGCAGAGTGGACAAGCTAGCAATATAAGATCATTTATAAAACTGCTTTCCTGCTAGGAATAGTCTAAAATTTCTGTAGGTTTAGAGAACGTGGCAACGAGAAAGAAACCCACAAGGTTCCCTTGTAAAACATTTGGTGGTCTGAGATTTGCACAAGTTAAAACGGTCAGCTCTTACCGGCTAGCTTTGTGATACGGTGGATTCCAGATGGTTTGCTTGTGTCACAGCAAAATGAAACCAAACAATTCCGTGCAGCCACATCCCTAAACAAACACATAAACAATGAAACACTACTTTGATATGACCCCAACTCAGCAAAAACAAAGTATCTGCAGCTGAATTTTAATTTTTTCACCAGCTGCTAAGAAAATGCTTTATAGAAATTATCCTTTTCAACAAGATCATCCTCAGGTTTATGCACTTTGCAAACTGGACATCCTTCTTAAATTCTTTGAGTAAAGCTTTTTTTGATTTTGAATCAGCACTTCAGTTCACTGTAGAGATCACCACCAAGCAAAGGTGCTGAGTTGCTTCATCTTTGCAGAATTGTATCATGGCTGCATCTTAATTCATGAAAGAGAACCGAACAGCTCACTCACCTATGAACAAATTTTCGTTTCTGTAGATATTTTAGTCCCTTAGCAACGTCAAGTGCAATGTCAACAAAGTCTACTTCATCCCACAACACCAGGCAGCTGTTTGCCTGAAAATTCAAAGAGAGACGTATGAGTGCACCGTTTAAATTTACTTGTATTAATTCATCAAACTCTAATCTATGTAAATATTTAACTGAAACTTGAATTGTATGGACATTTTCAACATGTCAATTCTCTCGAGTAAAGATCCAGGCATGAAACTTTGCAACTGACATAATGGAACATCAAAACAGGGCTTGCCTTAAAAAATTATGAACAGTGGCAAGCACACAATGAACCTCCCTTTAGCTGTTCCCACTTCAGCATCCTGACAACTGGATTTTGTTGTTACTTTTGAGGCAATGGACTAAACAGAATATATAATTTTCAGACGCATGCACTTTCTCTTTTTCAAGTCTCTTCCGCATCTTACATGGCTTACTAAACTACATTTTTCCTAGTCCAGGGTGATATTTGGGTTCCCAGTTTTCCTTTCCGATGGTTTTTCCGTCAGCTTTGTTGGGCCAAGGGTAGTAGGTGTAAATTTCTTCCTTTTCTTTCTTTTCCGGCTTCAGTTCTCCTGGACTCAGACCATTATCATGTATGCTGTTTGCAGTTGGTCCATTCTGCATTTACCAAAGAAAGACCAACCTATCTCCAGATTTCTTGTTTGGGCTGCTGCTTCTGGTTTCTTTTCCATGCTTATGAAAACTTTTTATATTGTTTATTTTTAGAAATATCCTCTTCTCCATGCTGCTCTCCTATACTTACCTTTTTCTGCTTCAGAAAAGCTTGAAGGTCGCCACCGTCCATGTACTCAAGAACAACCATTTTGGGGTTGCCATGCACGACAAGGCCAAGCAGACTGATGATATTTGGATGACGGAAAGAACTGCAACAAGCGTGTCATTTGCCATGCAAAATTGAAGCATGTCAAATATAAGCACAAAATTAAAAATTTCTAAACGAGATGATTTACCAGAGATGTAGTAATACTTGGTTTCATCCATGAATAGTGACGAAGCAGTAAGGAAACAAAACATGGCACCCGTCTTTAATTAAGCACTGGGTGTATTGTACACACCTGTAATTGACATGATTGTGAATACGTACTGTTGTGATTGTCAGTGAGTGGCTTGTCAGATATTGGTAGGCATTGTTCCAAGGTTCCCCTGAGCTGAGAGGTAGCCATAAAGTTAGTCTCTCAGAAACTTTGTTTTGAAATGCATTTTTAAGAATTATAATGCTTAATTTCTATTCCCCAGACTAAATACATTGTATACAAGTTTGTGGTGATAACTCACCTCAGGTGTTCAGCCTCTTTTAGAAAGTCTTGGGCATCCTTTTCAGGCGATCCGTCGCGCAACATCTGCAAATCAAGAGCAGCTTGTTGAATTGTGGGAAACATTTCTTTGCATAATTCTGAAACTGTATCTCACAGTATACCTGCCTGTTATGAATGTCAGTATATTGGTATAGTATATCTGAGCTCTTGCCTCATATGTGAGCAAAATTGGTATAGTATAGTATATCTGTGCTTTTGCTTCATATGTGAGTATTTTGACTATTGGCATGTTTGTAGCTCATCATCATGTCAAGAAAATTGTTGTGGCAGGGCCACTTGACCTCTGTTTGAACTTTGACTCGTGGAGCACATCTCCATTGCAAGCTGCCATGCCTGAAGGCCAGTGGTTGATCCCAGAGGGAGGCATGGTGGAATAAATTCCTTCCGGATGTCAAATATTTCGATGAAGCCTCTTCCTAAGTGCATGTTTCACACCCTTGAAAACATAATTAGGTACTAACTTTGTCATTCTAAGGGCACTACAGAGGTAGAAGTTTTCTCTTCTAGACAAAAGATAGTATCATCCCCTCTGCATGACATAACGAAACATGTTTGCTCATACTCCAGGTCCAAGGAGTGGATGGGAAAAGTTGTTTTCAACTTCTTGATATGATGTTCAAAAAATAGAAACAGGGATCAAACTATGAGAAAAGACAAGTTCAAACACTCTTTTGCCTTATGACATGAAACTTCGCCCAGACATGTGCATACCACTCAGCCACTCACTTTGACAGCGACGTGACTCCATCTTTCATCGTCGTTTATCCCGGTTGCCTTAGCAAGCCACACACATCCAAACTGCCCTGTACCAAGTTGCCTGAAAGAGAATTCCAAACCATGACCTAAAGAATAATACTGGCAGAAAGATGCTGTGCAAACAGGTAAACTGAAGTCATCAAAGAAGACAGTACACAGCTGAGAGGGAAATCATCGCTTATCATTTTCAGACCATTAATTGAGTTTCTCTTCTTTGGCTGGCCACCTGTTACATGTTTGAGTCTGGTTGTATTGCTGTGAATTAGTATTAAAGAATTGTCTACCATTTCTTTCATGAGAATAGCAGGTTTCTCAAATGAAAGCTAAGTTGACATATTCCATTTCTTGTTTTCCAAACGAAACAGTTGCAGAGAGTGACTGTCTGGACATGACCTGTGTCTGCATATCATAATTTTACCTTTCAAGGGTCAGATTCTGGACAGGAAACTCCAGCTGTGATGGGAATGAATACCAATCTCCTCGTTTAGCAGCTTGGTGAATGCTGTCAACTGACCTGTAAGACAATGACAAACAAAGTCAATTTCACTTTGATTAATTTCAAAAAAAGTTAGACTGGATGTTGCTTGTTTCTCTTAGTTTACCAATCACACTCATTGCAAAATGCAAGCTGAGGTTAGGATTTATTTCAGGTGATGATTCACCCATCGGGTTTCTTCAGATCCTGCACAAATGGGGAGAAGGCAAGTAAATATAGAAGACAGAAGGTAAGAAAAATATGTGAGAACGGCTGAGGAGAGAATGAGGATGAGAGAAGTGTTACTTTACCAGTCCATATCAACTTGAAATTTGAAGCAAAGCCCAACAGCAGAAAACTGTTTTAGCCTTTGTTTTATCCAGCGCAGAAAGAGACAAATCACAACTTTCCATGGACTACATGCCTTTTTCTTCGCTGATCATCTGTTCAACGAAAGCAGTTCAGTGCTACAGACAGTAAAGCAAAGACTATACGATAGTGAGCTGCTTACACATAGCTGTAGTTTGTCCTTTCAACTTTGGTGTTAATAGTGGATGATTTCATTGGGCTTGGAGGCTGTGTGAACTCGCTGTTCATTGAAAACAGCCGCCGCCATCTTGATTTGCTGGCAGGCACCATTCGAATGTTGCGAATTGCAAATACTGAAAAAAATGTACAAAAGTTTTAGTATGCCACTGTGGACATTTTAGCACCCATACCATGTAATTTCACATGAATTTCCCGGTTTGGTTTATCATGACAGTAGGTGCTGTATGTTTACAAATAGACACATAGGGCACAGTGTTTTTTGCCATTCCTTGTCAGCTGCCACATTAATTTGGGACGATCTGGGCAAAAAATCCATAAAGTTAAATGGCCCCATTGCTGTGTAGATTCAAGCCAATGCTAAATGTAGTCAATGGGCTCTGTCTACATGTAGATTACATAGGATCCCCGCTTGCCCTATGGGTGGATCTTCCTGCCTACTGCAAAAGTATCAACCTATATCAACCTTATAGGATTGTTTGTTCCCATTACATGTCAACTGTCAACAGTATATTGTCACGACTATCGGTACCCTACATTGTAGGTGTTAACCTGGACATAATGTGATAAAGCTGGCTTAAATTCCGTGTTATCTTCTATGAACAATGGTGATCGCTGGATTGCCTGAATTAACTAGTTTCCCTGTGATGTATGGGCATAGAAAGCAATAAAGCTGGCCAGCATTTAAAGCTGGCGAGTAGTCCTTGTGAACGCTGCACCAGCAGAGAGGACTTTCTTCCTGGCCAGGCCTCCTCATTTCCCAAACCTGTCAGAAGTGTTGATCGTGCTGTTGGGATACATAATGAATGTGACCTTTCCAAGGTAGGTCAATGAAGTCCCTGGGTAATGGTATGGCAAAGCCTCCCAGCTTCTGTTAGAACAAGATTGTCTGCATCAAATCATCACCTCTTGAACAGAGCCATTTGCACCACTGAAGTTGGATATAAATGTTATACGGCAAAATATATATTTCTGTATGCATACACCTTCAACCATACTGCCACGGCGATGTCTTTTCAAGTGGTGTTTTTTTACTGCTTGCAAACATTGCATTTCAACTGCAACCTGACAAGGAACAACGAAAAATCTGTGTTGTTATACACATATGCACACACTCACCCGTATGCACATAGAGAATAAGCCGTATCACACAAAGGCGCACACATGTTTACTGCCTTTTGTAGAAATGGTGGTAACATATGGGGCCAATTCGTGGATGATTGTGTTTTTTGTTTATTATAGTTCTTGTGTGCAACACTCTGATTTAGCATGATGTTTCTTTTCTGATTTATACAATCAAGCACACACACCTCACCTGCCACAAAAGCCAGTATAATTCCCAAAGCTATGACCACAGGAATGGCAACTTTCCACATGATGGCTTGATCTCTTTCTGGTGAGGAGACTGGTGGAGGTGGTGGTATACCCTTTTCTGAAAAATGAACACACCAAAATACTGTGTAGGTGAATGAAAGAAATTTGCATCATGTGAGAGGTTTGATGAAGAAGGCAGCTGAGGATAGTGACAAAGCAAAGAGTGAAGCAAAGGATAAAAATTGCTGGGATGTTGGTCACAGGATAATTGACAGGTTGTTGATTGAGGGAGTGCAGAAGGTGCACAGCAGGTCTTCCTGCTAAACAGTTCTGCATTGCACGCAGACTTACTAGGTGAGGCAGGTTGTGATCTCTTCACCATGGGTGTTGTGGGAGAAGTTCTATGCAGAGTAAGACAGAGTAGAAGTTACGTTCAAGAAGAGGAATTCCAAGCACACCAGTTGCAAGAAAATGTTTATGAGGTGTTTTGCCCAAAGCCCCTCTAGCTTATCAGCAGTTCTTGTGAAATGCCCGGTAAAAGAAGTTTCTTGTGTCTGATGTTCTGGGAATTTTATATTATTATATTAATTCCTCTTCATGTTTTGACTACCCAGCCAGGTGAGTATTTCTTTAAGTCCTGGAAGTTATTTTGCTGTTGTTGCAGCTCCAGAATGATCATAGCTTTATCATAACTTCCAGTCCAATGTCCACTATTGCCTTTAAATCTTTGAGGAACGACCCAAGTCAGGGGATATCAAGAACCAGGTTTTCCTGCTGGCAGGACATTTTAAATGATAGATACAACTCATTACCTCCAACACAGGTATGACAGAAGATTGGCATTTCAACCAGGTTTGCTGTGATCTTTGTCAGCTTGCTGCAAGCAACTCAGAGTGGTGATTCTACCTCATTCTCAGTGTTTGCACATGTAGCTGTGGGTGTGTCACATCCATGCGTGAACAAAATACGCACCCAACCCCCTACACACATACTCCTACACACACCGCACACATGTACTGCCACATACATACACACACCTCAGCACAAGGGAACCGCACATTGGGTCCTATACAATCATAAAATTCACCAGTATTCCTGTTTTGTGCTGTTTTGTTTGACCTCACAATTCTGAGGGCAAACTCAGTGAAATGGTCGATCTTCTCTGCCTCTGTCTTAACAGTTGCTCAGAAGCAAAGAAGAAGTGTCTATCATGTAACCTTACTGGAAGGCGAGAATTTTATATTTACTGCCACACATGTAAATTCCTCTACGGTCAATTGTACATTCAATTATACAACAAGAACACTTACTTTGGTGGTTCAACACAATTGCATGGATCTAGCAAATGGAAAAAGGTTGAAGATACAAAACGAAAATGAAAACAGAAGTTTGTAATCAAGTTTTGCAATGGTGTGATCATGAGGACATGAGTCAATGCATTTTGTTTGTATAAAGCCACTCACCAATTGAAAAAGTGAACGTTTTCAGCCGCTTGTTGGACATAAATCCTCCAAAAATGATGTCATCTTTGTAGTGTCCACTGATTTCGACCTGAAACAAAGAGAAAAGAACTCTAACAATGTCTCAAAAAGCACATCTATTCAGTTCACCATCTTTGCTCGAAGTAACAATGCCAGTGCACTTTAGGCAGCAATGCGCCACAGCAGCTAGTTGTGTATCCGTCACAGTAATTTTGGGTGGGAGGAATGAACTGTGTCAATATTTCTAGATGTCTTGAGCACATGAGTTTCTATTGCCAAACACCAAGGCTTCAACACCAACGGATTTTCAATTTCAAGGAGATATTGGTTATGTGATAAAATTTCACAGGCCAAACTTTCTATCCTGATGAAACCAATCCAAAGGCCTTACTGAAAAGATTTTCGGCATACTGTTGTTGTCATAACTGTCATCAGACAGACACGACAAATCAGGCAAGAGAATACTTGCATTGGCATATGCCTGTAAAGAAAAGGAAACAAAAAAATTCATAAGGCAAACAAATATTTACACTGAGGAAAGTGACCACGAGTTCATCTAGTCGAACAAGATAAATTGTCCCCTTTTGTGAGATATGGGGAGGGGGATTAATCTTCTCACCCTATTGCTAGGTGTAAGGATGGATGTCACATTGACCACACTGCCGTTGCTAGTGGCAATAGTGAAGGTGAAATTGAGCTCGCAGCTTTGCTGGCACCAACATGTGTGGTCATTTTCTGGTTTGTAGTCAGTTTGCTCATGGATCAGTGGCCGATCCACCTGCCACTTCCACTCGATGTCCAGAGAGCTGTGGACTGAGTCGTGGTTTTGTGTCATGTTGCAGCTTGGACTTAAAGTTGCATCTTGGATTGCAACAATTGGATAGATATCTAGAAAATATTAGACTCAAGTGTCAGCATACAGAACACCACTGCACAATATTGCTCGCCACATATCTGAATCAAGTCTCTATAACATTTGGTCAAGAGTCAATGTTAGAGTGATAGACACTTCCGAGCAGAAGTGACAGCTTCATGTCAAGCTTCATGAACTTGGTGAGGGAAAGCTCACAAATCTGGAGAAACTGTAGCTGAAATGAAGTGATAGCACTAATGGCACTCACAACTAGTCTGGTCAAAATAGAAAAATGCCTCTTGCCCATCCAGCAAAAAGAGTTATTCATTCCTACCAGTTCACGGGAACACTTGAAATTCAACCAAATAATCCACTTTCTGTTATGGATGGCAGTATCACTCCAACAAGTCTCTCCCTTGATTGTAAACAGGAAATACAGATTTTGGTGCATGCCAGCTCACCAAGGCTACGCAAGGACTTGTTCATGAATGTTGGCTGCTTTTCCAGAAGAGCAACTAGTTCAGCATCTTTGCATCTTTGACGGTAGGGTGGACAAGGTTGTCTGCAGAAAAACTCCGAGGGCTCTTTAGGACTAGCGCACTTCAGTTCATTAGCTGTGGTGTTGTACAGGTAGGGGCTGCAGAGATCTGCAAAAGGACACAATAGCAATATTTTGTGGTAATCTCTTGATGCAATTAACATTGGGCTTCAGAAACAAAGCCAGAGCTCAACTTAGTGAAAAATGAGCCAACTATCAGATCTTCTTCTTCTTCTTCTTCTTCTTCTTCTTCTTCTTCTTCTT
>JAOWAW010137643.1:0-11041 GCA_028565695.1 Nicola tetela
GAGACATCCCGCCGACCGTGCTCACATGATGCTCTTGCCACAGAACAGAATGCTGCAAAAGGCCACGGTGCTGACTATACTTAGCTGCAGAGCTGCAGGCAAAATCGAGCGGATTGACATAGAGAAAAAAAAATTTCCTCGGGTGCAAACTTGATCACGAGAAGTGCTAGCCGCAGAGCCGAATGATGCAGAAAGTCAAGGTGCGAGATGTATTTAGCGACAGACCTGCCCGCAGATTGGGATCGAGAGCAGTTTTTCTCTTGTACATACTTTGATCAAAGCAAACACAAACTTCGCGCTTGACTCAGTTATTTTTAAACAGAGCTGCTTCCCCTACACGCTCAGCTACAGAGGTCAAACGACTAACAAAACCAAAGAAACAAAGTCGCTCGCTCTAGCTAATAAAAAGGCCCTTTTATATGCTGGATAGTCAGCTTCCTCTTCCGGTGCAGTGGTGCTCACCGAACCTTTCTTCAAGTTCGATAACTTCGATTCGCTTTGTACAAGCAGAACGGCCAAGGCAGCTCAAAATCAAGCGATCAAAACAGCCATGCCGAAGGCACAACATGAGCACTGTAGCAAAGCTGAGTATACGAACCTTAGCCGATTACTGCGGTCTCGCCTTCAACATACCGACTCCACTGAGCCTAAGCATTTTCGACGACGTAAGGAGAAGGCGGCGGACATCATCGGAGACTGTAAACAAATCTTTAGATGCATGAGTATACATGTATGCCACCGATGAGTGCAAAGTTCATAGACAGTAAAAAAAGCGCGCATTAACACTAGAACGCTCTCATGAGAATAATGACTCATGTATGTTTGAATATCGGATCCGCTGCCTCCTGCTACAATGAGCGCGAGTAATGCGTACCTTGGCTTGTAGTGGACGTAGCGGGCTTGGACGAATTGGATCATGAGCTGGCATAACTTTTCGCTTAAGGCCAAGTAAAAACCAAAAGTTACAAAATTAGTGGTTTCTCATCCCTGCTCGCCTCAATTTTGCCCGCCGTTAGACGATATTTCTTCATACTTTTGCGGAAATGTAACTTCATATAAAAAAAAAATAATAATAATAAAAACGGAGGGCACACATAACACATTCTGAGGCCTAGTGCGATCGTGACGAACACTGTAGATTACATGGTAGACAACACAACTGCGTGCCCCCTGTCCCCTCGCCATGACGTGCGCCTGTGCTTTTATACGGGGTCGTCGAGCGCGCGTCGTCTGCCACCTGCTCATTCTGCTGTCTTCTGGTTGTGTGTCTACTGCTAAGCTTCAATACCCTTTCCTGTTGTCCAACTACAGCAGTCCTGCTAGACAATCAAGCCATGGTATGGCTACGCCGCTCCAGAATCTTCGAATTCCACTCTGGGCGACGTATTTTCACATTAAAGTTCCGGCGGGGACAGGCAAGCAGGAGGAGTCTTGTCCCATCGAAAGTAACTTCCGCAACGGAGTCGTTTCTGCGAGAGTAGGTAGCAGGAATGCAGGAATAGAAGGCGAAGCGGGGATCCAGTTGAGTTGCCAGTGCACCGTAGCGGACATGTTGGTGTTGCTCCGGTTCGTCAGTTTCCCTCCAAACGACGCCGGGAAAGGCAACGGCAGCTCGCCTGTCTGCGATCCATGAAGGCCCCTGAACACTTTCCACCCTGCTCATGGCGTCTGGTAAGCAGACCGCAATAGTCCGAGCCCATACTGAAGTACATATAAAAAAAAATTAAAAAATAAGCCCGCCCGCTTAATATTTTCAGGTGAGAAACAACTAATTTTTTTACGTGGCCTAATGTGGGCATTTTTTGGAAAATCGTATTCTCGGCTATTCTTCGCATAAACAGCCAAAATTTGGTATATTCCTAGTGAATACGAAGGCTGTACAGGGCACGGCTAGCTTTCTGTGTCCAGATGTCAGCAGTGTAGTCGTAAGAAGGTATTGTTTGACTCCCCTAGTAAGTATTCAACTGAAAGCTGCATTCGTGACTCTGCTTTCCATACTCGTGACGTTCAGGTAACACATGACGATGTACACACTTTGCATTCGCATAGAAGTGTTGAGGGTAGAATAGGGCCATTTAATCCGCCTGGCACATTGCAAGCTACACTATAATTGCCCAATGCATAATTCAGTTCCTATTCATATTTAAAATAATCTCATATGTCCTTTAGCATATGGAAAAGCACATTATGCAATTTTTAGGCATAGAACACCAAGACCTAGCGACTTCGAAAGAAGGAGAAGATTATCATAATGTCAGATGGCAAAGGAAATGCCAGGGTTATCCTTGACATAACGACTAAGACGGCAGAGCCATGGACATCTTGCGCCCTTCCCCCATCCCCCCGCCCCAAGAAGATAGTAAAGATCCAATAAGTAGGAATAAAAACAGCATCACTGATCGGATAAATCGTCTAGCTAACAAAGGTGCAATCGAGAAGTCAACATATGGTAAACTACGGGTTTCGAAAGGTGGAACCGAACCCCCTCTCTTCCGTGACGGCTCGGTAAACATTCCCCAACCCGACGGACCACCTGTTGTGTTCGTCACCGGGTCAGCCAGGTACAGCTTTGCAGTACGGTGTGGGCTACATTAGCTACAAACCTGCCAGCAAACTTGAGCGGATTGAGATCGAGGCTGGTTTTTGTTTTCTTGTTCATACTTTGAACGAGGCAAACACAAACTTTGCGCTTGACTCAGTTTTTTTTAAACAGGGGTGCTTCCCCTGCACACTCAGCTACAGAGGTCAAAACGACTAACAAATCCAAAGAAAACAAGGTCGCTCGTCTAGCTAATAAAAAGGCCCATTTACATGCTGGGCAGTTAGCTTCCCCTTCTGGTGCAGTGGTACTCACCGAACCTTTCTTCAAGTTCAATAACTTCGACTCGCCTCGTACAAGTAGAATGGCCAAGGTAGTTCAAGATTAATCGATCAAAACAGCCCTGCCGAAGGCACAACGCGATCAGTACTTTAGCAAGGCTGAGCAATACGGACCTTCTCCGATTACTGCGGTCTCGCCTTCAGCATACCTTGCAGCATACCGACTCCCCGAGCCTACGCATTTTCGACGACGTAAGGGGAAGGCGGCGGGCATCATCGAACACTGTATACAACTCTTTAGGTGCACATGCACATGACGTTCAGGTGTCCAGAAGTTCATAGACTGTAAACATACAGCGTATTAACACTGGAAAGCTCTCAATGATTATGACTCATGCATGTTTGAAGATCGGACCCGCTTCCGCTTGATCTGGCAGTAAGCGCGAGAGGCGCGTACCGTTACTTGTTGTCCACGTGCAAGTAGATGTTGTGTGGAACTCTTGCTGGAAGAACCTGGCTTTGCAACTTTCCATGGATTGGATTTCTTGTGTTGTTCAAAGTTCATTGTAAGGACGCCTTTCGGAGTGTGCCTGTAATCAGTCTCTACAACCAAGTTTGTGTGAAGCTACATATAAGGAGGCATCCTCGAGGAGGATTCGGTATTCAACCCTCCGGGTTTCAAGGCGTCTTGAGTGAGCTCACGACACAGTAAAGGTATGTCTAAATTAAATGTTATCACGACAAATCTCTTTCCGTACACCAGTTTACCGGGAGCACTTTTAAGAGTGCACGGCCATTTCTGCGAACATCATGATCTCTGTGCAGCTCACCATTGAGCCGAGCGTCTGCTGTCCATGATGATGTACAGTAGGTCGTCGACGAATCTAAAATAACATTTCCTAAAAGCATAATACGTATATGCATGATTGTGCTTCGACAAAGAAGGACAGCGAGAGCGTTTCTTCTTTTGGAAGGACGGCCCAGAAAGACAGGAGTTTGTCCGTTACTCTTTCGATTCGCGGACGTACAGATCTTTGCCCATACCATCGGCTATGTATACAAAGGAAGTTAACACCATTAATGAGGCACCTACCGGGTCTATCCAGCCGAAAAAAAATAAATAGCAAAAGATAGTGTTCAGCAGGTAGACCCCCTCGACAACAGGATCTTCGGCGACGATGATAGTTGTGCCAAAACCAAAGATGCTGCGAGAAAGCAGCAATCTTTTCCGATGTTCGCGCTTATTCATCTCTCAAGTGTGCCGCTTCGTCCGGGTCATGATAGAAAAATATCCTTAGTCATAAGTCGATGGTTTTGCTTGAAAACCTCGATCATCGGTAGAGTGAACGACGTCGACTTCTCTCCATTAATCTAGAGGATAATTATTAGTAAACTGATAACTTGGTGCCGGGAAGCCGCAAAGGTAGGCTGTATTCTCGGTCCTTTCAAGGACAAACTGAGGCACAATACTTTAATACCAGGATGAATACTAATGGCACAGAGATGAAATGGAATGTTGTAGGCAATTGTCAGAGGAGGAACAATTTCATCACATGTACAGTTTGTCGGAATTCATGTACGCACAGAATGGCAAACAGATCCCGACTGGGTAGTCATAACATGAAGAGGATTTCCTAGCTGACCGGTGATGTATTTGTGTGTACTCGCGTGATGAATATATGTTTATGCACATGTTCTCATTTTACCGTACTTGACCTTTGCACCTTCCACCGGTGTATCGTGATTACTACACCTGGTACTGCTGGTATTGGTTACAATCTCTTTTTGTTCGCTTGTGTTCAAATTAACCTTAAAAGCAGTCCAGAAACGTTGTAGTTTCCTTATGTTGTTCCTCCGGAATCGGGAACATAGAAAAACCGGTCACAAGAAATTTTTTCGCGAGCGTCTCATGAAGAAAAACGGCTTCTTGTTAGCTGTAAAATTGTCATTCTTTACAGCCGATTTTTGACTTACAGTTTGCAATTGCAAGTCAAAAAATATCTCTGCCACCTCAATGTACAAGAATGATAGCCAGACCAGAGCCGAAGACGCCATCAAACCAGAAGAAGAACCGGGAGTCGTCTTCGCGGTAGGATGTAAAACTTCTCCCAAAGTGTATATCGGAGAGACAAATCGTACTGCAAAACAATGAGTCAGCGAGCACAAGTGCCATCTCCGAAGCGGCCGCACGGAACTTTCAGCGATAGCAGAGCAGATCCATACAACTGGCCACGAAATACACTGAGAACCCCGTATAATTGCCAAGGAGACCCACAACATGAAAAGGAAGGTGACAGAAGTCATTTCTATCCACAAACTTGGAAAAGACAAAATGTTCAACTGAGACTGTGGTCTTGACTTCAGTAAGATATTGTTGGACATAGCGAAAGCATGACCTTCGGATTAGCCCACGGACACATTCAGTTTCTCACCTCAGAACCGGTCTCTGTTTAAGCTTTAGCCACTTCGTTAGCACCTCAAACCTACCATGTAGACAGAAATTCCGACACTAGTTATAACTGCTAAGTAAAACCTTTTGTACGGTCATTCAGTAGCTGAAGAAGGCCTGCACAGCCCAGGATGAAACGTCCTGAGAAAATAACACTGGTTGGTGTGGAGTGAAATTGTTAAAGCATTGTTTCCCCAACTTGAAAATGTCTTTTTAAAGAATGATAGTGATCCACTGATGATGGGACCTTTCCCTCCTGTCCCCGACTCCTGGGGTTATTACGAAAGAAACCCAGCGGTACGACGTACTTCTCCAGTACGAACATTAGATACTATGCTTGGCTCCGGGGTTCAGACGGCGGTTAAAAAGAGAAAAATAATGAAGAGGTTTTCCCAGCACACCAGTCACAAGAAACTATTTTTCCTGAGACGTTGAGCCGAATATGCCTGTCGTGTTCCTTTTGATGATTATCTACTGTTCATGACGAGAAATCTGTCGCTAGAAAATTAAAAGTTTCTTTTTTTACGACCTTTCCTATTTGTATGACCTTTCATTTTTTGTAGGCACTGTTTTGTCGCCTCACCATGCTAAAGATGACTCATGGTCCCGCTCAACAACTTGGACATAGCATTCAGTGTGCGCTGCTTCCGTGGAGGACTCAATTCAAATTCTTTTTCACTTCTGGACCAGTCGATGACGGCTTGGTGCGAACTTTCTGGCTTCACCATTCTGTCTGCAGAGTAGCCTAGAGTAGCCTGGAGCAGCGTTGCGCCTGCACCCAATTTCTAAGCTGGAGCTCGGTGAATACTGCCCGGTTGGCGATATCGAGAACCTCTCTTGCCGCGGCGGGCTGCTCCAGTACGGATTAGTCATAGGCGAATTTGCGCTCCCTTACCATTTTCTGGAAAGTCTTTTGAGCTACTCGATCTAGAGGTCTGCCCTTCGATCTGGTGCGATTGAGAGCAATATTTGTAACTGAAATGGGTGAGCATCACATGCTCAATGGTATCTGACCCCAGCACTGTAAATGCCTTCAAGCAAGACATGCAACATAAGCAAACAGTAAAATTTTATCTGGCACACAAAACGCGCTAGAAGAGCAAATTGTGGTTCTTCGATGCCAGAATCCGTGTGCATCCGTCACGGCGATCAGTGCAGTGGTAGTCTACTAGTAGTGCTAGCGAGGGCGGTTTGTGGATTCAGTGCCTAGTATGAGGGATTAGCAGCGCATGCGCACAGGCCTGCGAGGGCTCCATTTGCCCACCCATTGTTATTGTATTAACACGTTTGAAGAGGATCAGCATTAGCGCAGCTAATCAAGTAGCTTTTCTGTCAATGTTATTATAAATGTGCACAATTAGGGAGGAACCGTGGAGATAATAAAGAGGTCAGAGAGAGAGACCGGTTAGAAAAGGAGAAGAAAATTATTTTAAAATGTTAGAAGACTTTTTAGAACTCACTCTCGTCGTTCCCGAGTAGATAAAGCTTTATTGAAGGCACTTAAGTGAGCTTGATGGAGAAAGACAGAGGAATTTTCGGCGTCTGACGCATTCCTCAGCTCTGATCCTTGATAGTCTATGGAGGAAACTGCTGGCACTGTGTGAGAGTGGAGGTATTCAAATCCACTTGGGAAGAGAATTATGTTTCAGAAGGATTAGCGAACTTAGCAAAAAAGAGCGTTTAAAAATAAAGGTGGTCACTAGTACGATAAAGACTCGTCTAGATAAAAACATTACAGCGGTAATTTAAAACCCGAGTTGATGATTTCCCGTGTTAAACGAAGAAAGTCTGGGACAACTGCCCGAAAGAACGCCAGCGTGTGCTGTTCTGGCAGCAGGAAACAGATATGGCTATTGCTCAATTGAGCGAAGGTAGCAGCTCGTGTAGGATGCAACGGACATTGGCAAACTTATCCTTAGCTATAGTGGTTTTAGGTTGTCAAGCAAATTCTACAAGAGTAGCCTCCTCAGCATTAATCAATTAAGCTTGGCCTCAAGAATCACTGTACGCATATTTTTCCAATGGACCAGAGCTTTTTGCGAAAACAGTTTCTTGTATTCGTCGTGAAGAAGGGCATGCTTTGCCCGAGAAATCCAGTCTTTTGGGGACTTTTCCTCTGGAAGATCGGTACATTCAAATTCATATACATGTAAAATGGCGTTTGGTACTTCACACGACAGAGCAGTACCATATTCGGGCCCAGTCACATTTAGAAAAGATGCGTGCATCAGCAATTGACCCAAGCAAGGTGCTACCGTTCCAGGATTGCCGGAAAGATGTAGTCACTTAGCACAGTGCTTCTTCAGATGTCTGAGCTGTTCGTCAGGAAATGCAGTGCTTGCTACCTTGAAGGCGCATGCAGCAGTGCGTTGCCATGGTTACTCTGACACTAAATTGCCAATTGAATATTCTATCTAATAGTACAAGTGGCGTCCGCATGGAGCCGTCTCCGGCCATATACATTTTATGGGGGAAAAAAAGACGTCGACGCTATTAGCGGGCGCTGTATAGAAACGGTTGCAGCGTGACGGACAGACAGACAGACAGACAGACACACACACACACACACATACGCACACACGCCAACACACACACAGCACAGCACACACACGCACACACACGCACACACACGCACGTACACACACACACACACTCACTCACACAGACACATAGACAGGGACACGAGTTAATCGTCTGTGGACCTCCTCAGCCCCTACGGGCCTGACGAAGGCAATAAGCCCTAGCTGTAGTGTAGCGGACTTCGTAATTTTTCCTTGACTTCTGCACTAGAAGACTAGGCCGAGCTGTCCTTGCCAGATTACATGGTGTGATGCTGCGATGCGATTTATTTTCGCTATTTTCTTAACTCAAATGACAGGCTGCGGAAATATGAAAAGTAAGGTTACTAGTGGGTGAGCAGACCAAAACTGGGTTGCTCATTCAGCTAATGCTTGTTTCTTTCCCTATTTTTTAAAGGGTTAATATCAAAAACATATCAGTGCCGAATAATGGAGGAAACTAACTTGTGTTCATTAGCAGTCATGGTGGTGCTTGTGGCTGCAAGTGGAGTTTATGGCTGTGGTGTCCTAAATTATGGCACGGGTGAGGGCCCCGGATTGTACTTGATGACCTTCCATGGCACCCTGGTTTATTCAACGTGCACAGTATTTAAAAGAACAGAAATTGAGGTCATGTAAGTACCGCTGGTGTTAGTTGGTATTTGGTCAATTAAATCTTAATTATTTTCACTGTGAGGTGCACTTCACGCATTCAATCCGAGAGCACTATTGTGTATGTGTGTACATGTGTGTCATTAAAGGGAGAAAGAAAAAAAACGAAAGAAAGAAAGAAAGAAAGGAAAGGAAGAAAGAAATTGGAGAAAAATGGAAAGCCACAGCCAGGGGTCGAACTGGGATCTCAAGATTTGCGCTCCCGCATCTTAAGCACTACATGTGTGTGTGTGTGTGTGTGTGCGCGCGCATGTGTGTGCATGCGTGTGTGTGTGTGTGCGTGCGTGCGTGTGTGTGTGCGTGCGTGTGTGTGCGTGCGTGTGTGTGCGTGCGCGTGTGTGCGTCCGTGTGTGTGTGCGTGTGTGCGTGCGTATGTGTGTGTGTGAGTGTGTGTGTGAGCGTCTGTATGTGTATGTGTGTATGGTTGTGTGTGTGTGCGTGTGTGTGTGTATGTGTGTGTGTGTGTGTGTGTGTGTAAAATGCACATTGTCCACCACTGCTTCAGAGCTTCAGTCATTCACCTGCACTGTTCAGTAGTTGCTACTATACAGTAGTGAGATTCAGCGCGAAAAACTTGCTTGTCATAAGAAACTCCAAGATAATTCCAGCGCGGCCAGAAAATGCATGAGAAAAATAGCGTCTTCCTTGTGTGCGACATCATGAGACACTTCTGGACATGAGCAGAGCATAGCCCAAATCGCAGTTAGTGCACAGCAACATTTCTATATGCACAAACACATTGGCATAATAGATGTAAGTACCAATGGTGTTAAGTTAGTCTAATTTGAAAAGTTAAACAATGCATCAACATCCTAAGTCTCCATGTAGTCAAGACCTTTTCCTTTGAATGTACTTGAAGGACCGTAGCAGAGCTGTATTATCTCTCTTACGAGAAACCTGCGTGAGCTTGTAAACGCCTTTATTCAGTGGAAACCATAGAATAGCATCGCGCTTACGTTGTACGCAGTACAAATCTGCCAACTCTGTCAAGTTGAAGTATGTATAGTGCAGACTGTACATACTTCTTCGTTTTTTCTGATGATGGCTAATGGCCAGGGCAGAATTAATACACGCTATATGCAAGTAAGTCTGAGTTGCGGGCAAGACAAGTCAAAGGATAAAATAGCAATAGATGCTAGTGTGTGTGTCAATTTGAAAAGAAAGGTGTAAGCAACAGAGCACATCTCGCACGCAAAGAAAGATAAGAACCGAAAGGAAAATTACAACAGCAGCAATTGGCCAGTTCATCAGCCGATCACTGCCAGTCTAAAATTGTTCTTATATATTACGTAATACATAGATACTGCGTCTTTCGAGAGCGAGTTTCGCGCCTTTCTCATGATGTCGAGTAAAAGTTAGGCCTTGTTGACGATAGCAGTGATGTGATCTTCCACACGGAGAGATTTACGGGCACCATGACGCCAAGATCCTTTTGAAAGGCAGATATGTTTAGTGTCATTTCTCCGAGGGTGATTTTTGGCTGCGGACACGGCAGTGTACGTCTGAATATATCCATCACTTGTGTTCTTGAGGTAAAAGCGGCCATTCAGCCAGTTAGAGGTGTTGTTCACGTTGTCTTGGATATTGAGCAGCGCTTTCAATGTGTCACGCTGTTTTCGGATGGAAACTAGTGCCATGGTATCAGCTAATTGATTGCGTTCAACATGTCCCTGAATGGCAGGTTGTGCATGTAGATTAGGAATTGTAGCAGCCCAAGAAGATAGGCACCCCGTCGAGGAACATCCACCAGGCAGATTTCACCCCTTTTAGTTGCCCACTTTGTCGCCGTGCGGTCAGATAGTCACCGAGACATGAGAGAGCTGTATCCGAAATCCCGGATGAGTCAATTTCTGCAGTAGCCCATTGTGTCATGCCCTATCAAAAGCTTTTAATAAGTCATAAAATACGGCGAGGACCGTTCTGCTCTCATCCAATCCTTGCTGGAGGGTGTGAATAATTCTTAGTAATTGAAGCATGGTGCCGTCTTGCTTCTGGAAACCCGATTGGTTCTTGTGGAGGGAAGCAACTACATGTCTACTAAGCTTCTGAGCCACAATCATTTCAAGGTCTTTGGAGGTAGTAGTTAATAGCTGTAGTGATATTGACCGGTAATTGCTCGGATCATATCAGTTTCCTTTCCTGTGAAATGATTTGACAACATCTTACATTCTTGTTGAACTCTACCAGTTCATAGGCTTAAGATGAAATTATGGGTAGGTAGTGTGCAATTTCATTATCGTCAATGCAGAGAAACTTTCCAAACAGGCACTCTGAAAATGTGCTCTTTCAGGCATAAATCTTTGTTAGATCAAGAAGGGATTTGACCTGCTCCACACTGGTTAGGAAGAGGGTGAGGTAATTGTTGGCAGGAGAAGATGACATAGCTGGTAATTTACCTTCATCAGCAGTTTGATTGATTGTCGGGCAAAGAATTCATTTAGGGCTTCAGCCTTATCAAAACCGGCAGACGAGATCATGGATAGAAGATTGCTTTGAACGCATCAAGCATTTCAGTAACTTGCGCAGTGTGGGGGGAAGGGGG
>JAOWAW010137654.1:0-11041 GCA_028565695.1 Nicola tetela
TTATTATTATTATTATTATTATTATTATTATTATTATTATTATTATTATTATTACGATACTCGATGTGAGTTTTGCCATTGCAGACCTACAATGTAGTTGCCATCTATATGTTTATACACGGAAAATCCCCATTACGTGCCTAATACGTGGTGTGATCTACACTTGTACATGTACTTATGATAATGTGACATTACACGGAAAAACCATGATTATGCGGGAGCTGCCAAATTACATGAAAAGTTATGCATGTGCATAATCCCATGGGGACAGGACAATGTCCTCTGTTGCTCAAGTACAATGCTCCTTTTTGTTAATGGTCCACAAGATTTCTTCCAAGACATCGTGCTATACTAGGACCTTCATCAGAACTGCGGTGTGCAAGTACTTCAACTGACATTATATATCAAGTGGGGGTTCTTCTATCACTTTAACCACTAAAATGAAAACTGAGTTTTACACACCAAGAGAAGCATTTTTTTACTGAGCTAAGTCTAATCACAACTTGCTCAATTGCATCCCTCTGTCTGAATTTATAGTGCCAGACAGAGGGATGCAATTGAGCAAGTTGTGGTTAGACTTAGTTCAGTAAAAAAATGCTTCTCTTAATGTGTAAAACTCAGTCATTTTAGTGGTTAGAGTGATAGAAGAACCCCCACTTGATATATAATAATGTCAGTTGAAGTACTTGCACACCACAGTTCTGATGAAGGTCCTAGTATAAGGATCAAAATGTCAACAAAAAAAAAACTTTTGCTGGTGTAAGTGACTTTTTGAATTGAGGTCCACAAGATGTTTGCTATTGTCAACCCCTATTCCTTTCAACAAGACACAAGGTAAAGCATTCTGTTGCAGACACATATTTGATATGACAAGCACACAAAATATTTGTACAGCAGGCGTAACGCAACCGCCGATGTCACCGTGGCCACAACTTGAGAACAGATCCAAAGCCCGTATAGAATTTAAGGGCTACAAGTACATTTGGAAGTGTTATAAATAAAACTGTCATTACATGAATTGAGTGTCGATCTGGTGGATTAAAGGCACTAGCAAATTCAAAACTGCCAAAGATGAAATACTCTATGGAAAGATAAAGTGTTTGATAGGACTGTCATTAACAAATTAAGTATGTACATGAATTGCACATGGGTTGAAAGCACTAGCAAGTTAAGCAAGACTGCCAACGACGAAAACACTATTGAAAGATGGAGTGTTTGATAGGACTGTCATTAACAATTATGTACATGAATTGTGCATGGGTTTAAAGCGCTAGCAGGTTCAGCATGAATGCCAAACAAGGCACTTCAGTGGAACTGAAACTTTTCCACAATTGAGAAAAAAAATTAACTTACACAGCAGTATGTGAATTCAAGTTTCACCCAAAACTTGTTTCTGATCCCATCTTATTAATAAATAAATCAAGGAGTTTGTCAGCAGCTTTTCCCGGTGTGGTGTGGGCTTCTCGAACCGCCTCCTCAGTTTCAGTTAGTTGTTCACGAACAGATGGACTATGCTGAAATCTGCAAAGAACACAGAAGATTGTTCTAATAACTTACACAAACTGAAACACACAGACAACTGCTGAGCAACACAGCAGCGTGTCTGGGAAAAGGTTTCAAGGTGATTCTGGAAGAGTGAAGTGGGGGTCCATTCAACATTCAGAAACTCAAATGTCATCAAGAAATGAATTCCATACAGGACTTGAGACTAGGTAGTCATAACATGAAGACTTCCCACCACACCAGTCACAAGAAACTTTTTCTGTGAGACGTATCACCAGAAATGCATCTGACTTCATCAGTCATAAGACAGACAAGGGAGTACAGAATGCTAGGGATACATTACTTATACCATTGCATCGAGGGTGTGAATGCATGCTACCATAAGTGTCAAAAAAATCACACAAGATGTGACAACACGTTTCTACATGGAACCACTTGGGCCCTCAGTATGAGCATAGGCCATTGCTCTCCCGCAACGATTAATGCACCTCAAAATGTTCGTACACACATGCAGCACATACAATAGCAAACACATTGCGTAGAACGCATTGTCACATCTTGTGCAATCTTTTGACACCTATAGTAGCATGCCTTCACACCCTTGGCGCAATAGTATAAGTACTTCTAGCCATACATCCTTGTCTTTTTTTATGACTGATGAAGCTAGAGGAATTTCTGGCATAACATCTCATGAACAAAAGTTTCTTATGACTGGTGTGCTGGGAAATCCTCTTCATGTTCAAGTTACACAAAATTTCCATTTGCACCTTTGCCCCTACAATATGGTACAGTGGGTTTGAGCCCAGTATACATACTAACTTGATGAAGCATAGGAAGAAGTCCAGTGCCAAATGATGTATTGTATATGTAAAAATGCTGCCCCAAGGTCAATGTGAAACATGGTCTGATCTAAAGCTACTGAAGGTATCTCTCAAATGACCACCCACAGTCACATATCCAGCAAGGACCCATCATGAGTCTTCACCTTGATTGAGCAATACAGCAGAGAGGAGCTTAGAACTTACCTCCACAGGATTCGGTTTTGTATATGATTCCACAACCAGATGCAGCGTTGCTCTTGTCGATGCAAAGCTAGCCACCCATGCTCCTGCACAACAACAAAAACATGAAAAAGTTCCTATGAAAGTGCAAGCTATGAGCTATGGACCACACTGCACCCGTACTCAATGACAAAACAACAATCAACACACTTCTATGTCAATTAAGCTTAATGCAGTTTCTTCTCTCTTTCTCCCCCCCCCCCTCCCTCTCTCTCTTCTCTTTCTCTTTCTCTTCTCTTCTCTCTCTCTCTCTCTCTCTATGTGTGTTCCCCCTATCTCTTTCTCTCTAACTCCTTCTCTGTCTGTCTCTTTAAATTTGTGCTCCCCTTGAAACTACTGTAATCACATTACATTTCCTACATGTACAAATTCCGTAGTTTTTACTGGCTGAAGTTTTCATAGTGACAAACATTTGTACAAAACAATCTCTCATTCCCAGACCATAATGCCAACACACCCAATTATACTATATACACCCTTGTGCAATGCAGGCCGTAACTCATCAATTGCAAGCCAGCCAGCTCATCCCTTGTGCAAGAACATGTCAATCTTTTTAAATCTTGGTACAACATTAACCCTTTATGGACTGACCTTAATGGTATATTTGCTTCAACTACAAAAACTAAGAAAATTTATCGTATACAGAATATAATGTATACAGCAACAAAATGTGTGGAAGACTTTTCAAAGCCATTGGTACAGACAATTATGACATCAATGAAATGCTACTCACGTTCATAACTTTTTGAAATTGACACATATTTTCCCACAGTTCACTGATACCCTCCTTTTCCTGGGCAGATATTGCCATTACCTAACAAACAAAAAAAGAGAGAGTGAGACCAAGAGAGACAGATTTGACTGATTGTCCCTGTCAAGTCCCAAGAGCGGAAAGGGCTCCTGCCACAACTATTGCACGTCCATCTGTCTGTCTGTTAGTTGGGCCACTGCAGTACTACTGAACCTCAGATGCCAAAAATAAGTAGTTAGAAATCACTGGGTGGGTGTAGATGTCAGCTTTCTTTCCATGTTGCTCCATTGCAGGACTGGGAACTTCAAGTCTGCTAATGGTGTTCTTTTGAGATTCACTTGCAATGTAGCTATGTTGGTGTTCAACTTTACAGTCAGTGTGAAGTTCTGGGCACAAAACTTTTGCAGCAACATTGACAGCTTCCCCAGCTCACTTCGTTCAGCAACAGTGAATTAAAGTCGGCTGAAGTATGGCCCACGAGCTCTTTTGCCGATTCACTTAACAAGCAGCTTCATTGGTGTTCGACTTACACAGCTGACTCTATGAATAAAGATTTGTGGTGAATTCAACAGCTTCACAAGGTCCAGGGTCAACTGCTGCTGTACTCTTCATGTCACACATGTGGGAAAATGTGCTGTTTCCTGGTTATGAGTCTAAGATGTGCTCTGAATGGAACAGCTTTTCTACGAGTCCCCCCCCCCCCCCTCGATCTAGTGCCATGCCATGATCGTGATGATAGCAACAGGTACAGCTGGAGGAACATGTATGACCTACTCAGTGATCTCTGATCTGCACACCACACACTGTATGCCACAGTCTACAAGTAGAACATGTGATGGTGGACAATTGCATCTTTCAGTATCACACACATAGACTAAAAACACATTACACTCTACACAAGTAGTTCCTGTAACCTAGTCTAGTGTAGGGCACCTACCACAGAGCAGGGGATCATGCCTGTACAACGGTGGTCAGAGACAGGCACGTAGTTTAGGCCTGTAAGGAGCCACTGCATATGTCATGACTCTGCGCCCGACTGGGAGAAGCACTACTCTTAAACCATCTTTAACAAATGGCAGCATCAGAAGTTAAAACCATTTCCTGCCTGTTGGTTTTCTTGCATGTCCAATGAAGCTGCAGTATCCCACACAAAGCAATTTTATAGTATTTATAGAGAAGCTCAACCCCAAAATCAAAATATCACCAGATTGTCTTCTCTCCTTCAGAATGTGTGTGAGCAAAGTACAGCTGTCGCCTTTCGCTGATTGACCGAAGGGAACTGCATGATCTCACCCCCACCTGTGATGTAAGTAGTCCCAAGCTTCCAGCCATGCTGCTACATGTCTTGCATGCAGATCTATGTATAATGCCTGTGCTCACAACCTCCGCTTCGAACAGGAAGAAAGAGGCCATCTGTGCGGCTCACTGCTTGAATTTTGGTGATGGTAGCAAGGGCAGCCAGCTTGCCGGATGTAGACTTGAGCAGGAATACGATGACCAATGAGGAATTGGTGGCCTCTTTCCTCCTATTTGGACTGGAGCTTCTGAGCATTTGGGGGTTGAGTTGCCCTTTAACATTTGGCACCAACAGAATTTTAGCCCCTTTGTAGCTGAATCTGCTTAAAGCAGCTTAGTGATCCACCTAACAAACTTGTGAAGTAAGGAAACTTGCCTTCTGGGCAAGGCTTTTGGCTGGGCAAAAACTTATGGTTCTATTATGGGAGGGCTGCAGCTGCATAGAAACCACAAATTTGTTTCCCCAGGTTGCATGGTGGGATGTTTGAAATGCTCTTTTTTGAAAACTACAATCCCATACGCCTCTAGAGCTCTAGTTCAGGCCAGGATGGTCCAAAGCTCTTCAGATTTTCCACACATCTAGCCACATACAAGAACACTACATGGCACCTGCCATGTTTGAAAATATTGCTCACTTTTAAAATCATGCACCATTTTCATTGAAATTGCCAAAAAAAGAGGAATAATGTACAGACAGAACATTTTTCCATGCCACTTTCAGAAATTCCATGAAGCTGTAGTACCATCTTTAAGAAAGCTTCTGTAAGATGTCCACATGCCAAGTTGCAGCTTGATGTGACCAACCTGTAAGAGCTCCAGAAAATTTTAAATTTTCAACCACTGTTTTCTCTCCCTTTCTGGGTGATAAAATGTAATACTTTTTTGCTGAAATGGTTCTAGGATGAAAGCCTTCCTAGTGAGGCGAGGAATTTTGATGAAATCAAAGAACATCTACAAAGTTCTACGGGGGTGGGGGTGGTTGAGATGGGTGGATGGGGGTGTAACCACTCTCCACTCAATTACCAGTTATAGTTTAGGACTACATGTACTGGCAATTTTTCTCCTCCTAATACCAGTCAGTGTTCGAAAAACCTTGGCAACTGACTTTTTCTGATTAGCAACTAAAAGTGTAAGGTAACGGCGTACTAGATTGCTTGGTAACAGAAAAAGTGTTTCTATTGGATCACTTGATGACCTGGAAAAATAATTTTTCAAACACTGCCTGTGGCACCAGGGATGTCTAGAGCATGTCAGTGCACACATGGATGGATGTGTACATACTGTATGTGTTTCACACGAAGGGGTAATATCAGATAGAACATCAAATATGTCACAAGCAAAGCAAACAAAACTACAAAGGCAAATCAACAGTTGCATATTGATCCAATCACCAGAGTCACCACCCAATGCTGAAATCAAAAATACACCTGTTGAGATAACTTGCCAGCTGACCAAGACCCATAACACATAGTTGTTCAAATGCTTATCTGTTCACAGATGTCCATTGCATGTACATGTACCTTTGGTTTCCAATGCGAATTTGTTGGTCTCAATAGTCGTAAGGCACTAGAATAGTCACTCCGAATGCGCCGCGCAGCTGGTAGAAGATCACCATCTGCTTTCGACACCACAAGCAGGTCAGCCTTTTCAATAATGCCACGTTTCAGACCCTAAAAGGAGAGCATGATTGCGCAACAAACACATCAGAGTACACACAATCAGTTAAATGTACAAAAACACAACACTTTGCTGGGTTACCAATAGCCCTAAAGTTCATACATGATGCAAACTGATCATACACTGGTTTCTTCCCTGGCTTTCACGGTGACACACCCCCTTGACATGGTCTTCCTAATCTGAAAGATCTGCCAGCCCTGTCAAATGCAATCAACACTCAATATTCCCAACAAACCTGCAAAATTGTCTCATCTACATATTCTTTCTCTGAATGTTTCTCGTATAGGTTTATTTCAGACCAGAACGACAAACCTGTAAGTCATCTCCTCCTGCTGGAGGAATGAGTAAGACAAACATATCCACCATGTCAGCCACTGCGAACTCAGATTGACCAACACCGACCGTTTCCACAATGATCACATCATAACCTGCAGCTGAATTTCAAAGACAACACAAAAACAGGCAAATCCAATTTAAACTGTATACAGCTCAAATACTAGTAAAACCATTCACATGTCCACAAAATCATTGACCTTCCTCACGATGCTCTAGATCTTGCTTCTTTATCCTGACAAGACTGCAAGGCTAATGTCAAAGTTCTATACAAGGTGGCATGTACAGGCTGATATAAGCAATCTGATCATGTCAAACATTTCATCATTCAACTCACCCTCACAGAGTATGATTACATCACTGGTATTCTGTGCAACACCACCTGTGTAACAAAACAAGTGAAAAGACCAGTTTTGAGAAGATCTGGTTTAAGCCAATTCTTAAATCCAAAGTGGCATTTCAACAGCTTGCAATCAATTCGTATCCAGACATGCCAACGCAAAATGAAGAGACCAAAAGACAGATAGAGAAACCAAAACAAACAAACAACAGACAGTGTATGAGGGAGACAACACAAGAACAAGAAAGAAAAAGATAACAGAGAACAAAGGAGAGAGAGAGAGAGGAGAGAGAGAGAGAGAGAGAGAGATAGACAGAGAGGAGAGAGAGAGAGAGAGAGGAGAGAGAGAGAGAGAGAGAGAGAGAGAGATTACAGTGAGTAACAAAGTTGTTCTCACTGATCTGGGTCATAGAACTAATTAGTGAAGCTCACTCTTCTCACCCAGTGTGCCAGATGTTGGAGAAGGTCTGATGTAAGCATTCGGATCACGTGACAACTCAGTCATTCGTGTCTTGTCACCAAGAAGTGAGCCACCAGTAAATGATGAGCTGGGGTCGACCGCCTAACCAAAACAGGATCGAAACTCTGTGTGACTTGTTTTCAGTCTGCCATCTTACAACAATCTCACTCATGATCAATGATGCTTGACACACCCTGACTTTACAAAGACAGGCTGTCTTACCAAAACTGCAACTTTATGATCCTTGGCAGTTAAAGACTTCCCAAAAACTTCTATAAGGGTTGACTTGCCAGCTCCTGGTGGACCAGAAAGGCCGATGCGAAAAGAAGTTGGAGGGCGTGGAATGAGTTGATTTTGCTCTACCACTGATGCTCTTTGTCTTTGTAAAATCGTCTCAAGAAGATCTTGAGCCAAAACATGCTTTGTTGGGTGTCGAGACTCAACTGCGATGGTTAGAAAAAAAAAAGAACTACTGTCAAAATCTGTTCATGATGTGAAGCTCTTATGATGATAGTTGATGCATGATGGGAGAGAAAGACAGAGAGAGGGGGAGGGAGAGAGAGAGAGAGAAGAAAGGCAGTGACAGAGATTAAGAAAGTAGAAGATAAAGATATTTTTGGACATAAAAATCATGGTAGAACAACACTGATCAGGTAAACTGCTAATCAGCCCCGAGCGGTAGCTAATACCTTGATCCTAGATGCAGCCCCAACCCCATAGGTGGCCATAACTCCAAAAATAATGTAACAAACACACCCCTCACCATACCCACAGCCTTATACATGGTCCTTGATTATCTAACTCAGGATATAACACAGCAACCAACCATTGAGCTGTACCAGCCGCAACAAACATGTCCAGTTTTTCAGTAGCGGATTAGAATTGCTCAAAATAGTTGTCAATTCAATCAGCAAATGTCAACACAACAGTGAGAAAGAGGATAATTTTGTCATTTCTGACACAAGAAACTTTGAAAGAAAACAAAAAGTTCCAATATGAAGACAGAGGTTCCCGTATGTAAGATAAACAGAACTTTGAAAGAAGTTCTGATTGGTTGGTACCTTGCAAGCCAGCGTAATCAATATGTGATTGCTCTGTACTACCAAACCTGAACAGCTCGATGATGACCTCTGCAGTGAGTTCCCTCCATTTATCTCTGCTCAAGCACTTATCAGCTACATAATACTCATCCCAAAATTGAAGTGAGCTGCCCTATACATACCACCATGACTCCTGACTGTCTTTCTTTAACTAAAGCAAGTGTAGCATCTATTTTCACTAACTTTTAATTTACTTTTAGTTACACACTTGAGATGTGAGCACATACGGGCTGCCTGTGATCCATTGCAGGGCTGTTATCAGTGAAATTATGGGGTGAGAATAACACAGGACTACTGGCACAAAGCGGACCCTGGCAGAACTTGGCAGAGCACTCTCTAGCTGCTAGCAAGGTTTTCAAGATCACGGATGTGTACTAAACACTGTATGAAGAAAACACTCATGACAATGAAACTAAATCACAGTACATGTACTAGTAAACAAGAAGATACTCCATTCTACAAGTTGATCATTTGGACACATATTAAGACACAAAAGAAATTGTTCAGCGGTGGTTGTTTCAAGCCCTCCCTTACCACTAGTAGAGTATTCTTTCTTACTGGCAATCCTGTGCGAGCTGGGCTTCCTCACCACTTACCTAAAGTTATTGCTTCTGCAAGCCTGGAGCGGTCGCCCGCTAACACACCATCAGCCAGGCGCTTGATGTTATTAGAGATGGTAGACGCCACTCTTGTCGAAAGAACTTGATACAGACATCGTGCACAAAACCTGTGCTGCGAAGGGAACAGGCTCGTCATTTCACTACAAGTTGCTCCTCAAGCTGGAGGCTGATCTACATGTAAATATAAAGATGACTTCTCCTCACTGCTCAGATTATGGTAGTCTGATCAACTACTCGCTCGACATGTAGATCAAGGAACTGGAACAAAGGAACTGCGACAAATCCTTCCAACTGATCTACTACCGGTAGACTGTACTGATTATAGCAGCTGACTTCCACTTTGAGGCACGCGCGCGATATCGATACGCACCCGCTCAGCAAATGCAATTTGACACCTTGACAATTTTCTTTCAGAAACAACTCAGAATAACTCTCAGAATAGCCACATTGTAGGCGTCTCGTATCTACACATAGCGTAGAGTAGAGTGTTTCTATGCAGCTGTCAGGTGGCAACCTCCTTTGTCAAGCTCCTTTGTCACAGTTTATCGCGATGATCGCCCTATGCACGGGCAAGCCTATGTACGACATGGCTGACTCACAGCCATAGCAGGACAGCTTAGTTGGACAGCACAGTTCTTTTGGTCCGAGGCTACCATCATCATCGATTCTTCTTGAAGTTTGACTCGCTATCGAAACAAAATTGTTACCGGTACATGTACTTGTAGCTTCTACTGTACAAACCAGTGGCCTTCATTCTTTTTTAATATTATTAAATTTTGACTGTGTTTATTAAAAAGATACACCACCTACCTTCCTCCCCTTCAACTTCAAGACTTCCCCCGCGGATAATCTGCTATTCATCTTCTATCTATAAATGTAGCGTTGTCTTCCTGTGCTTTTTAGTTTTTGTACCTGAGCAATGAAGACGACTTTGGTAGAAACTCATTGAGAGGTATTGTGTGTGTTCCGCAAACCAACAAGAGTCCACAGACTGACTGAGGTGGCCACCACAATGTTGCGCCATCAAATCTCCGACTGTTCTTAGCTTGTACTACATCATACATGTATAGTACTCAGCGATTTGACCGTCATCAAATTTCAGCGATTTGACCGTTGTCCACTCCTCAGACTGTGCATATCCGTTATCATCTCTGAGCGACATGACCAGCTAACCTCAGCTACAGCTCAGTGACATTATCTCTCTTCGCACAAGCACTGGCCCGGTATAACAATTTTCGAGAAAGAGAGAGCTAGAGACACAGGGAAGACTTTCCTACCTCGCCGATTTCCCAGAGCGACGCGGCCAGAGCACGAGTGGCAGAGAGTGCGATCGCGAAGGCGGCAGGGAATGCGACCGGGGCAGAGAGTGCGAGGGCGAGAGCGAGAGCAGTTCATGAGTTTTGATGGCCTACAAGTATCATGACTATAACGGCATAGCCGAGACCGAGGTCGTGACAGGCAAATCACAACCGGCGGCCGAGCCGCGCGTGCAGCGACGACTTGCCGGCGTGGGGCGTGATGCAGCTGGTCGCGAGCGAGTACCGAGGTTATGAATCTATTTCTCACAACCTTGTCACAACCTTGAAGTGGGTGGGTAAGGGGTTGTGATCAGCAGGTAGTGCTTGGGTAAGGGGTTGTGATTAGCATATGGTACGTGGGTAAGGGATTGTGGTTAGCAGATGGTGCGTGGGTTAGGGGTTGTGATAGGAAATTCATAACCTCTTAGGAGATATAATACATGGTATTTTTAACTTCCCTACCTCCCTCGAAAACCCCGAAATCGACCTTCCAAACGCCAACGAGCGCATCTTCCCATGGCCAATGCCGACTCCAGCGCTCCATGCATTTGTTGAGTCTCATACACCTGATACCGCAACGTTCTCACCTCTACATGTAGACA
>JAOWAW010137676.1:0-11040 GCA_028565695.1 Nicola tetela
CCCTTCAGGAGAGTAGCCAGATAAGTGTAAACTTTTTCTACAATCCTGATAAAATAAATGAAATGAAATGAAATGAACGTGCGGATGGACTACTCGCTACTATTGCAGAGTTGGAAAACCGTCTTGTGTCTTTGGAAGATGCTCAAAATCGAGCGTAATCTTCTGTTGCATATCTGGTGAAAAACGATGGAGAGAACGCTGATGCTGATTCTCGGCCCCTTTCTTAGGTGGTACGAGATGAAGATTCGAGCGAAGTCGTTTCTCACTGCACCCCATCCCCACAAGCCTGGAAGTGTCTGAACCAGATATGTAGAGCTTCGGCAAGCCACTCCGATCTCCTACTTTTGCTGGAGTTGCTTTTCGTCGTCAGAAAAAATGATGAAAGAACGGGCAGAGAAGCTGAAGGCGAAGACGACGCCGGAGGAAAATTTGTAGTAGTACGGCGGAAAAAAGAACGACAGGACAATGGTATTCGTAGACGTAACTATGCTGGAAAATACAATAGAAGGCCAAATGGCAATGCTCTTAGGGGCGCCAAGCGCATTACGGAAACTAAGACTTATCACCAATCGGGTATCTCTTTGGAATGTACTGCAATGGACAGTCTTGATCACTGCAAGAAAAGGTCTGTCATTGTGACTGGCTGTTACATGCTGCGAAGTCGACTATGGGGGACGCAATCGGCGAAACTATTTGTGTCTGCAGATTGCGCCAGCAAATTTTCAACAACCAACTTTTGGCCGAACTTAATTGCCTGTCGACCCTGGGAGACTACCCCTCCCACGGGCCGTGTTAACAGCGCTCCACTGCAATGATGTTGAAGACGTTGACCATACGTATGTCATGTCAACGTCCGCAGCATCCTGGCTCTTACGAGACTTACAGATCTTTAAATACTTGCAGCAAGCAATGATATTGATGTTTTCTGTTTATCTGAAATTTGGCTTTCAAATCAAAATGTTAAAACCGGATCTTCGCAGATATATCTTTCTCATTATCAGCCTCCCTTTCGTTGTGATCGATCATCTCAGTGTGGTGGAGGGACAGCCATTTATTTCCGAAGTGGTCTCTCTTTCACTCCGGTATCTTTAAATACATGTCGCTCTCTGGAAGCTGCCTCTGTCAAACTCCACCTGTCTTCTGCAAATGTATTTGTCGTTGTTGTATATCGCCGACCCACTGGTCCTTTATCTCCTGTGGAGATCATTTCATGTTTACAAACAGTTGTGGATAGCATCAAACCGTCAAAGAGTAGTATCGTATGCATTGTTGGGGATTTCAGTGCAAAGAATTCTACGTAGTGGAATGGTCAAACAACAAATAAACCAGGACATTTACTCTTTCATTTTTACTTGGCGAACGGCTTGACACAAGTTGTGCAAGGACCAACTCGGGACCCTAGTGGCCCAGCTGCTGAACAACTGGACTAAGTGTTTATAAATAACACTGCGTTGTTTCGCTCGTGTTCTATCTTGTCGCCAGTGGCTGGTCACTGTCCGACTGTGATGATTCTTGCCCTTCAGAGCCGTCGTCAGACCCTAAATAAACTTGTGTACCTGGACTTTGACAACGCAAGCATGACAGAGATGAATGAATTCTTTCAAAATTCTGATTGGTCGGGAATTTCCTCCTCATCTGAAGTAGAGGATGCTATGGAGAAGGGGTATGACATTGTTTTCGAATTCTCTGCTATACAGAGGTTTGTTCCGGAACGGAAGCACAGACCATGTAAACTATGGTACACTCCCGTCCTTTGTCATCTTCGTCGACAGCATGATCGCCTATCTTATCCTTCCAAAAATCTCGCCCACACTCATGGCATCTCAATCGCCTACCAAAAAGTCGGAAACTGGTACGTGGCTGACCTGCGGCATGCCCAACACCATTACTATCGCAATCTTTCTCTTCGCCTTACTGACAAAGAAATGAAGAAAGATAGCACCCAATGGCGGGCATCTGCTAAAGCTGCTGGTGGTTTGAAAGCCAATACCTGTGTTCCACCTCTCCGTACGGATGGGAAGATTTGCCTGTCTCCTATCGACAAAGCTGAGTGCTTGAATGCATCTTTTGCTGCCCTGTGTGGGGTTTCACCGGCGGACTTGAGTTCTCACCCACCAGTGGATAGCCCTGTTGGTAAGTAGTTTGTCTTTCAGCCTGTAACTGCTGATGATGTGCAGAAGCGTTTTTCTGCTCTCAACCCGCGGAAATCCACTGTTGTTTACGGTATAGGAAACCGTCTACTCAAAGATTGTGCTAGTGTTATTGCTCAGTCCATTTGTCATATATTCAACTTGTCAACAAATTAAGGTGTTTTTCCATCACAATAAAAGGTGCTGGAGTGCAACCGATATAAAAGCAAATCAGAGATCGCAGTGATCCGAAGTTCTATAGACCAATTGTACTATTGCCATGCCTCTCCATGGAGCTTTATTCGAGAGCAGGTTCTCGGTCATTGCCTTGCTTGTGACGTCATACCGGCTGACCAGTTCGGGCTCCTTCCAAAGCGCTCGACTGTGTGGCAACAGTTTATCGTCGAACAGCTGGGAGCAAGCACTTGATGACGGCTGTTGCGTTCATGCTTGTTTCTTCAATATTGAGAAAGCCTTTGATAGGGTAGACCATGGTCTACTTCTCCGTAAGCTATTACAGATTAGTATTACAGGAGATGAACACAGCTGGTTTGAGAGTTATCTTTTGGGACGGTCCATTTGCACAAGTGTAGATGGTGTGAAGCCATCTTTCAAACCAATTTGCTCGAGAGTGCCCCAGGGCTCAGTGCTTGGCCCACTGCTTTTTGTGATCTTCCTCTATGACCTTCCTGGCATAGTAAAAGGCTCTTGTGTCACTCTGCGGATGATAAGGGAGTCAAGAATGACCAGCATTACTGCTGTCGCCTACAGTCGGGCTTGCACAGTATATACGTCTGGGCTGAGCGACAGTGTTTAATCCGGGTAAATCGGTCGTATTGACAATTGGACTCCGCCGTCGAGAGACTGGTCAATTACCAGTGAAGCTGGGATCCGAAACATTGAGAACTAGTTCAACAACTAAATACCTCGGCTTGGTGATCTCCAGGTCTTTATCCTGGTCAAACCATGCTCGGAATCTACTAAAGCGTGTCACCTTTAAGGTATTCATCCTGGAGGAACTTGCCTGCCGATGCAGATCAAATGGCTTTGTCACGATGCTTTATATCGGCCTCCTGTGACCAACTCTTGAATATGCTGGGCTAGTTTTCTACGACATGGGACAAGAATGTACCATACTGATAGCAGGGGAGCAAGAAAATCTGTTGTTCTTCCTGATACTCCAGATTAGCCGAGTGAGCACCGCAGAAATCGCTTAGTCTAGAATGTTTGCTTTGAATGAGAACAAATCACCGGACAACAAATCACCGGTCAACAAATCACCGGACAAACAAAATCATCGGACGACAAATCACGCCCGCTCTCGTCGTATATTGTGTTTGGGGCAAAGCTGCTCCCAGCAGCTACTTTCGCTGTTGCCATTGAATTGTTTCGATGGACCTTTCTCCGCGCTCATTTGGCACACTTTGCTTGTGAATAATTTGCCGATGTAAGCGTGTGCGTGCATGTGTTCTATACTACCCCACCCTCCCCCCCAAAAAAACAGTACTATCACGACTTCTGCACATGTCGACAACGTGGACAACAAGCAATTTGCCAATCGACTGCCTACGTCAGGTTAGTACATAAAACTCGCTGCGCACACACAAATGGAGTGCACTAACTTCCGCCATTACGGAACTTTTTACCACGGCCACGGCAGGCACCTGCTGAAATCGTATGAAGTGTTTTCACTGTCCATTCACGTGCATTGGCCTCTGGAGTATACCTGCATATGTAAATTCTTTACTACCTTTCATGTACGTTTCTAAACTTGCCAGTTGTTCCCTTCAAACGTGCGACACTGCAAGTTCTTTTTATTGTCGGCTACGTTTTAGACGTCCGATGTTGCCACTAAAACACTCGAGAGGCTGATGAGAAGGCATTCCAAAATCTCGTTTATGGAATTGAAAGAAATAGGTCCTAATATAAGAGGAGGGATTGACGTTTTGCCCTTTGGGCTTCGTCAGGAATAGGCAAAGAGGAATGAGTTGAGAGACTGGAGGTATTGCAATGAGTATTAGGGTACAGTCTGGTGTGAGCAAGTTATGAGGATTTTTGGCAAGGGTGAAGAAAGCGGTTGTTAGTGCTCTAGGTGTGCACGTCAGAGATATTATAGAGGGTAAACACTTATATGGGTCCCGCTGAATGACTTTGGTAGTCAGATCGTAAGTGCGTCGATGCCGTCGTTCCAGTTGATGACTGTTACCTTTGCATGACTCGTGCGCAAAATTACCATTTCAAGACTATATATCAGCTAAGTGGTGTATGCTCCAGCTGGCGCGTAGTTTATTTCGTTCTTTCTCATAGACTCCCAAGACTAGGCCGAGCTGACCAGATCACTTGGTATAAAGCTGTGATGGGACTGGTTTTCGTTATGACGGACTGTGGAGATCCACCAAGGAAGGTTTCAAGTGGATAAGGAGATCGAAACAGTATATGTGTTGTTATGAGTCTCAACGTTCGTGGTGGTTCAGCCATAGCTGGTTTCTTCCTTGTTCTCTCAGAAATCAAAAGCATCTCACTGTTGACCAATGGCGAATATCAAATTGGTTTCATTAGCAGTGATGATGGTGTTTGTGGCTGGAACTAGAGTTCATGGCTGTCAAGTCTTGACCGGGGGAGGCTACAGAACAAAAATTATTGTCTCCAATTCCATCCCGACTATTCAAAAATGCGCCCATGGGAATGACTCATCTGTACATCAGGTGTTGAAAATGTAAGTACTGGTGGTTAGTGTGTGTGTGTGTGTGTGTGTGTGTGTGTGTGTTTGTGTTTGTCAATTCGAAAAGAAAGGTGTTAGCGCAGAGCACATGTCACACGCAGAAAGACAATAGCGAAAAGCGAAATGAAAATTACAACAGCAGCAATTGGCCCGTTCATCAGTCGAATTTGAATTGATTATTGCCAGTCTGTAGAGAAACCGAAGAGGAGAGTGACAGAGAAAACCCTACAGCACTAGTCCAAGACGAAGCCCTTTCTGTTTTGGGACCTAATCGAGACAGAAGGGTTGTAAGACATGGAGCGGGTCCCGGGACCGTACAAGGGAAAGGAAGATTCAAACCAACTTTAAAGACAGGCACCACATTATAACTGCAACTACTCATATGCTGTCTCAAGCGCAAAAACCACATGCACCAGATCACTCGCGTACCACATCACATGCGTACCTATCGTCTAAGCCACGTCACACAGGCACATCTCATATACAGCGCAACACACGCGCCACTCGGATACGCCGTATCGCGATGATGGAGAAGAGAGGAGCGAGAAAGTTAAGAAAATAAAAGAAAATAAATAAACAAATTAAATAAAAGATAAATATAAATAAAAAATAAAAACAGTATTTAAAAAATAACAAATTTATAATAATTATGATAAAAATGAAATAAAGACAAAGTAAAATGATAAAAAAATTAATACAGATAAATGAATAATTCTTAATAAAGTTTGACAGAGAGCAAGAGAACACCAGTGAAAGGACGGGCCGGTCAGTGTGGGTTACGGTGTACTCCAACTAACAGTATGCAGTCGCATCACCAAGATCACACTAAGTCTGACCATCCATGCCCTCATGAAGATGTTTTGTTACCGAGTGGAAGTAACGTGGAATTAGGGAAAAGTGGTTCTATAAAACTAGTTAAATTTCCTACACTGGAGCCCTCGTTGTAAACTCGAGTTAAGTAAGGTATGGACCAACCCATGATGGCGCGCCAGGAAATCTAAATAATCATCACATGCTTTAACGAAACTGATAAGCTGGCTGATATAAACTCCATATGTAGGCATGCAAGTAACACTACATGGGGATAATTCTGGATCTTAAAGGCAAAATCATCCTGTTAATTGCATAGCGACATATGAAGCTTACCTTTCGTTATTTCAATCAGCCTATCTAAGTAAGCTTGTGTTGCTTTTGTATTTGTCAAAGTAGTTTCTTTAAGGGAAAGTTCGGTAGGGTATATTTTATCAATATTGCTTTTTCGAACTCAGGGTTGTTTATAGTTATGAGGTAATCAATGTATCTTCCCGTGAACTCAAAGGACTATGCAGATGGAGATTTCCCTGCTGTATCATGACGGAACTTTTATAATCATGCAGGAGTAACTCAGCAAGGAGGGGGGCACAGTCTGTATCCATGGGGATGCCGATACATTGCTGGAACACCCAGTTGCCCACCTGCCCCCCCATTTCATGTCACACACATGAAATGGGTGATGAAGTCAGTTCTTTGAGCTTATCGCCAGCAATTTGCGACATGTGTCCGGAGAAGGGGGATGGCACTGGTACAGTTGTTTGCAGATTACTTTAAATCAGCGTGCCCTAGCCGCGGCTAAAATCACATACATTGTACATTTGAATGACGGGGCGGAGAGACTCCAGCTGAGGAAAGTACAGTGGGACCTATTCTTGCGGACACCTCTGTAGTGCTTGTACCTTCCAGTATACGTGACGGGCACTCACTATCGATATCTCCATTTGGATGTATGTGAGCAAACCCTTGGTATTACGGGCCCCTCTGCATTAAGGGCAATAATTTCACCCCTAACGGTCATATTCAACCTCCCAGTTAAAGAATGATGGGCCAAAGGTGTTTAGTACTCGGGATCGAAATGATCACACGGGCATGGCGGCGGCAAAGAAACATACTAGTCTTATAAACAATAGGCTATGACAACCAGCATGCAAATCCCTATGTCGGCAGCGGCATATCACCGAAGTTTGTGTAGAATTGGCGTCACGTCCAATTGCTACACTAGGCTGTTTACGATACGGAGAGCATGCCATTTAAAGGCAGCATGCCTTGCCCAGTTATCTTCGATGGTCCGCATTGACATGCATGCGCTTGGTTCGTTGTTCACACAGTTTCTAAATGCAAACATAGCTACAAGAAAGGGGAGCGCTATACTCAAGCTCACTCGAGAAAAGAGGGTAAGGATTGTCAAAGATGCGGAAGAAAGTACCAAATGTCACTGCCAGTTAGCGGACCAGTATTCGATAGGGAAGACCTAGGTTGCAACAGTCTTGAAACGAAGTCGCTGTCGTGTGATGTATTTTCTTCAAGTTAATGTCACGGTTTTTTCTTTCTTTTTATTTTTTGTGTCATGCCGGTGCCAACTCGGCTTCCAAGTCCGTCAGTCTGTTCATCAATAATTTATGGTCTTGAATCTCACTTGACAGAAGGGTATGGGGTCTTCTACTTCATCGCCGTCTTTGTCTTTATTTTTTAATTTTGGGCGTCCCTTTTGCTCAGGCAGCGGCAAAAGGCTTCAGTACTTGAAAATAGGCAACAAAAGGGCTGATCGCTCGGTAAAGCATAATTCCCCATCGGCGAAAAAGGGCCCTGGTAGTACCCACCCGCCAAAGCACGGTACCCACAGTTTATACTCTTCACTCAATAGGTCCTACATTTGATGTGTTTGGCCGACCATTGATCGGATTACTAAGTTGGCTACATCATGTATTTAACTTGTGATGCGTCCGAGCTGGACTTACGTTCCTAATTTATCTAATAAGCAATCCTTATGCAGATCTTCTAGCTATAGCTGGAAGCCAGACCTGAGTGTCAAGTGGAGTTCACAGTAGGCTGTAGGCACTTCTGGTTGCATTAATACGGACAAGAGAAAACCTTGATCTCCTGGTATTTAGTGAGCTCATGCCTTGAACCAACTTTCTTGAGAGAGTTGGCCAGCTACCTGCTTGAATGCAGACGCATTACGTGAACTTTGAGGATGATATCTCATATTATTCTTTTGGTGTTTTTTCTATTCAGAGTGAATACGCAGTTAGAACCGCATGGCAATTTTACTCCGCATTTCTTCGTAGGTTACCATAATTTGACAATCTTGTAAGTCAAGTGGTGTATGGATGCTCTACTCTCTAGTGGCGTATGTATGTCATATAGTAATGGTTCTTGCAGAAGTAAAAGGGCAATACTCCAGAATCACATGTTGGGTAGGAGCTGTAGTAGTACTCAGAGAGTGAATTCACCGAGAGCTTGCAACTCACAAAATAGCACCAGCTCAACCGGAGCGCATGTGATTTATCCAATGCCTACTGCGAGCTCCAGAGTAACCTACTTCATTGCAGTGCTATGGCAAATGACCTAAAAGATCCTTATTGGTTGAGGGATAGCTTCTTTGTGGTATAAGGGTACAGGCAGCCATCCTGTTTGAGCTGAAATACTATTAAAATGTCAAAGGCAAAGATAATTTTGGCCAAAAATCATTGTCTAGCGCCTACGTAAAGGTGTTGATGCATAAAATGACAAAAGGTACTGCTGTATGTCAGCAGCATAGCAGCTGACGGCTGACGTCGAAACTTGTTGTTGGGTTCGTTGTTAAGTGTCCATTCGTTTGCCATGTCCAAGGTAGCGAACTGGAATCTTGCCCCAAACACTTGCTTGTCAGTTTCAGACCTGATAGAGCTAGTCATAGGAAAACATTTTCCCGGCATAGCAAATTCTCTATCAAGATCTTGTATGCGTCTGGACAGCACAAGATTAACGAGATATACGAGCAAGTTTACCCACTTGAGGTGGCTCGTATGCATTACCTGATCTTTGAGCGTTGCTACGGTTCTCTCAGATCCATTGTTATAGTGACAAATTGGTAATGGTCAAAGTCAGTAGAAAAATCTTCTTCCAAGCGATCTGCTGGAACTAGCTCAAATCTATGAAGGTGATATTACTAGAATAATAACTAGATTGTTGCTGAGCTTTGCATTGCTAAGGACTGTAGTTGAAATTGATGGCTTGAAGCTACACTCACTCAAAAAGTGAGTCTTAATCCTTTCTGCATGGGTTCTGTTTTGCGGTTTGTGAATGGATCAACGCCATGGTGCAATTGTAAAGCCCTGAGATGCATGCCCAGATGCCTAAAAAATTCCTTCTGCCATTTAAAGGGCAGATATATGATTATTGCCCAAATGCCCAGGAAGTTACATTGGAAGATAGAGGAGTTTGTCACTGCGTGCGTAGATTTCATACCACGAAAACATGGCCAGAGGTCATGAACACACGCCTGAAAAATTACACCTCAACTTTAGTTATGATTGAAACTTAGCCAAAGAACAGATAACACACATTATGGCCAGCATCACATAGTCGTCATTTAGCTATGTCTGACTGGCTTGAAGTGGAAGACATTGAATAACCACCGTTTTCCCATTTGATGACGCATTCTGTCTTGTAAACAGTGTCGAAACCGCGCCGTGCGGACTAAAGGATTATTCTTAGGATTTAGAATATGGTGTTAGTTTAGAATTAGCCTTAAGCCTAGGCTGGGGTTTAGGCTTACGATTAGGCCTAGGGTATGAGTGCGGCTGCCCAGATAGATTTGAACACCAACCTGATTGATGTCCATTTATGCTTGGCAGTCATGTTGATCTGGCGCTCATGATAATTGGACTAAGCCAATAATAGCGATCCATGCTGGTAGACAGGCAACTGGTAGGCATCATGATCTCTTTGATCCTGCTCATATAAACAGAAGGCAACAACACAAATTAATTAAGCATTATAGATCTTAAGCTTATGCTGGAGCCCACCTAATTCTTTATGTGTGTATATCCAGCCATGTACAAACCTATAGGTGTATAAGGAAGGGCAAGGATAAACCAAGTCCAGAGTAATGCTTATCTATGGCCATTGGACAAAAAGAAATGGATCAGCCATGGAAGACTGCAACATTTGCAATGTCAACAGCCATTTCAAACATTAAGCATATAGTCTTCAGCCTGTAGCCACCAAAGTCTTCACTTTAACTTGTTACTCTGTTATTTCAGGAGACTCGTGAACTCGAGTATCCAATACCTTCCTAGTGGTATGTTCTCATCGTTGAAAAGCCTACAAGAATTGTAAGTTTACACGCGTGGACTGAGTTGATGTTTTTGTTGCTGAAACAGCCAATACAAGTGTAAATGTTTTCTTACTCATTGAGTATTTTAGATCGCTTTAAAATTTGATACTATCCCTTGCAGTGTTTTCTTGGTCCTATTTGAATATTAGTCAATGTAGCTTCTTTGTGAGAAACCACCATTTCTGATTATTCCTTGATGAGGCATTCGTTTTGGTTCCTCCATAGTGCTGCATGGAGTGATATTCTAAATGCGTTTGTCACTTTAACTGCAGATGTTGCTTGACCGGATAATTCCAATCGCCTTTGTGCATGTCTCTCAGTCTTTTAGTGTCGAATCTTTTTCTAAAGTTAACTGGAAGAGTCATCATTTAGCACTATAAATATCAGCTGCCTTGCCACCAAATACGAAGAAGAAACTCTCTCTCTCTCTCTGACGACAAGCAGAACGTGTTTTTGCAGGGTTGTTAGGCGAGATACAAGATGCAAAGCATTGTGAATCTCTATGGAGTAATATTCTAAATGCTTTTTTCTCGACTGCAGATGTTGCTCAAAGGGTCATTTCTAAACGCGCTTTGTGCACGCTTCTCTGTCTCTTAGGATGAATTCCTCATCTCTGGCTGTCGTTAAGAAAAGTCATACACTAGGCTGTTGGTGGTATTGTCCTCTAGTGCGACCAAGAAACTCTCTCTCGCGGCAAGGAGCGTTTTTGCAGGGTGGTTAGGCGACAGCAAGATCCAAAGCATCTTGCATGGCGAAGGAGTAATATTCTAAGGGCTTTCTCCCCTCGACTGTAGATGTCGCTCGCAGGATCATTTCTAAAAGCTCATTCTGCATGCTTTTCTGTCTTTCAGCGTGAATTTCTCTTTCTATAGCTAACGTTAAAAGAAGTCATACATCCTGCCTATAGTCGTGGTATCACCAAATGCGACCAACAACTCTCTCTCTCTCTCTCCCTCCCTTCCTTCCTCTCTCTCTCTCTCTCTCTCTCTCTCTCTCTCTCTCTCTGTCTCTCTCTCTCTCTGTCTCTCTCTCTCTCTCTCTCTCTCTCTCTCTCT
>JAOWAW010137687.1:0-11038 GCA_028565695.1 Nicola tetela
TTTCCACAACAACAGCTTTGCCTTCATTGTAGACGCTGTACATTTTGATATCATTCTCCTTCAACCACCCTCGAAACACTCAATTGTAAAATTCTGTACCTTGATCAACCCATAACATTTTAGGTGTCCTTCCACTCGTCTTGGCTATTTTCTGAAACACATCAGTTATTGATTTCCCTGTCTTATCCTTGATAGGAATACTCCAAGCATATTTGCTAAAAACATCGATCACGTTCAACAGATACTTGAAACCCTTGTTTTCCCGACTACTCCATTACATATCAACCAAGTCGGCACTCCAAATGTCATCGATTCTATTGGCAATCACTCGCCTTCGTTCAAACTTTCTTTTCACAGGTTTGTGTAATTCAACAGCAAGTTGGTCTTTCCATTTTAGTTCACGCAAACCAGAGTTTGCTACACCACCGATGCGAACGTCAGCAAACTTTCTAATCATCTGCTCGTTTACCTCAGGCTTTGAAAAGTCAAGAAGGATATTTAGCATGGACCTTCCCTTAGCCCGCTCCAAAATGAAATAGCACACATAATAACCACACATAACGGAACGAACATCTTGTACGTGGCTGTCACCGTAAACAGCACCTTTCTCAGATTTGTTCATGTAGTCAATGACAACATCACTTGGTTGAACACCAAAACTATCAAAGTATTCCACATCTTCAGAATTTGGTTGGTTAACAACACATACCCAATGGGTACCACCACCATCCAAATAGTCTTGAATATTGATCACCAACGATTCATTACTACTTATTTTCTCTGGAAGCATATCCTTACTAAACACACCGCAGAAATTAGTAACACCTTTCAAAATGTGTTAGATATCAAAGTTCGACAGAGGTCGTAGGTTTACATGAAGAGCTTCCATAGAAGCCCACCGTTCTTTTTTTTTACCCCTCCCACGTCCACGCCCGCGTCTTGTCCCAGGTAGTTGGAGTCCATGACCTGTTCTAGGGAGCTGAATACCTCTACCTGCTTGTGTGCCAGGGAGGACCATACCATTACCAGCAAAAGTGCCGGCACTTTTGCGTCCAAATCCAAACATTTTCCCAATCATAGGAGCAGCAATACCTGCCAGCATACTCACAGCAAAGGGGCCCAATCCACCTTGCTTACTCAATTGGAATTTTGACAGCTTGAAGTCAACACCTCGACCAGCTGCTTTCGCTCTTCGAACTTTGTTGATTTGTGTTGCAGTGAGCATGAGTTTATCTGGACCAGACAACTGGTTGGTAGATAAACGTATGGTTACACCCCGCCCAGCACGAACAGCTGTAGCAAGACTTTGCTTTTGCCCATCAGTTAACGTAACACCGTAAGCTGAGTATGACATTGTGTATATACTAGTGAAAATATTTTTACGAGATTTTTTATCCAGCTGTGGATTTATGAGTGGCTCGACTTACAGCTCCGGTAATTGCAGCCATAGCCAAGGGAGCCACCACGTTCGCTATGGCCTTCTTTGCAAGGGGTGCTGTCAGCTTTCCCAGCAACGGAGCAAACAAACTTCCAAGAGAGCCGCCTTGAATTTGTGAGCACTGAGAAAGCGTGATTTGCGCATTCCACATACACTACAACGCGATTTGATCATTGGCCTTCCATTTTTTTTGTCACAGCTGGTTGTTGTGACGCGTCAACCGTCTTCCGTCTACACTTAACACAATAGGTTGTCATTGTCTATACTTGAGTAAATATTTTTACACAATCACATTCATTTTTCCAGAGAGGCCTTCCAATTGTATATAACGATCACTTAGCACAAGAGCATAGGCATAGTAGTTTCCACCAAGTTAGCACGCAACGTCCATATGATTTCGATATCAGCTGGACCACTACACAGCTTATCTTTGTGATGGCTCACGTTAAATGCATAGATTGGAAAGAGACTAGCATAATCTTCTACAGATACTTGACTACCAGAATCGGTGTCATTATACTTGCTCACTGCCTCTTGAAACATCATGTATGCTCTTCCATAGTTGCGGCTTGCGGCGGCAAAGCTAACTTGGAGCTCTCTTTCAGGATGTTGAGTGCTATTAATCCAACAGGAAGTGCGACTGACTGTACCCGCATCGAATATCATAGGGTTCGTCTCTTGATCCCCGTATTTAGCTTGTAGCTGGAAAGCAACAAACATGTAATTAAGCAACTGTTTGCTGCTATTCGTTGTTACTCGCCAGGTAGCACTTGTGTCAGCGTTGTTGTAGGAGTTTCTGTAGATTCTTACTTGCTCAAAGTACAGCTTACGGATGGTACCGCTTACAAGCTTTTGTTCAAGGTCTGATGCCACAGAAAGGCTTGGTGTTACCTTAGGTATCCAAAGACTGATGTGTTTAATGACAAACTTTCCAGGGTCAACACCGTTTGCCCGCAGAATGTAATTAGCCGCTAGAGCCCTTGTAAAATGATAAGTGTGCTTGACACCGATGAAGACTGTGTCAATGTCTTTGTAGGATCCAAAGATTTGCGATAGAGGTAGAAGCAAGCAAGTATCTTTAGCTCCCGTGGTAACAGCTTTTTGAAGAGCAAAGCCTTGATTGTAGCCTCGATTGTCAAAGTTTGGTGCAGCTAATGCAAGTGCAGCTCTGAATTCAGCTCTAGTTGCGTGTGCCCCATCAGCCCAGGTAGCGTCAGCTATGACTGCCGCATCATAAGTACTCTTGTACTTTGCAGAGCTTGCACCAGCCATTCCAGTATCCTTGTACCAAAGCATATTGGTGGCGCTACTCCGCCCATAATCATCACTGCAGGAAAGAAGGTTCATAATTCCGCTGGCTTGAAGTAGATACTGGTTAATCTCTTCAACAACATTGTCATTCATTTGATACCTGGCGCTCTAGAATAGACTCCATCCACCATTTGCCAGTGTGATTTCCTCAGCGTTATAATCACCAGAATCATTGGCCTTTGTCAGCCGGCTTCGAACATCCAGAACAGCTTTATGAGGGAGGAGGTACATATCCAAATCCCTCGTTTCAATGGTATAAATGCCACCCTCGGGTTTGTCCATCTGGTTAGCATCGCGCTGTTGGTATTCTACATACTCAAACTCAGTCGTGCTGTGGTCAATCATGGGTGGTTCAAACATGTCAAAGTAAGGTGCAACAACATCTTTGCTTGCCATGGTATATACTATGAAAATATAAAAATAGCCTGGTGTGGAAATTTACCACATTCGTTTTACCCCACTACCAGCCAAAATGTTTGACATGAGAGTCCTTGAGTGATCTGACAAAGGGGTGGATGCAGCTGGATTGCTGATACTTTTGAGTAGATCTTTTGATTTCTTTGTTAAGGCTTTCCTAGCCTTTGAGTTGGAAGCGAGCTGCTGTGTGGTTTGCTGCATTGCTGGTGGTAAACGCTTCGAGGACGTCTTCAGGGCTTTCTGTGCTAGGTTACTACTGAGCTCATTAACCTTCTGAGTTGCCGCTGCTGAAGCAGCATCTAAAGCCAACTTTTTAACATCAGCAAGGTTAGATGCACCAAACTGTTCTTTAACCGTAGCTTTTGCTAGTTGCTTAGCCTGCTGAGCTGCATCCTTCACCTTACCCGTCAGAAGAGCCTTTACATTTGACGTTTTCAAGGTATTGGCGGCTTGTTGACCTGCATTCTTCAAGGCTGTCTTCGTTGCTGTCGTCACCAGCTTCTTTACGGAGCTGAACAGATTCCCAAAGAGCGACCCGCCAATGATCTTCCGTTTGTACAACTGGCTGCGTTTGTAAAACATAACTATATTCATGTAAATATTTTACACAGCCTTTTGCTCACGCAGGCTGAGATACAGAGTCACTCTCTCTCCGTTGAGGTTGATATCTGTGTTAGATTGATCCGTTATTCGGATAGTCAGCTGGGATATCAGTGACTGCTTGTTGATGGGTAGATAGATAAGGTTCCTCGGTTGTATGTTCATGAGATACCCAGGAGGTACAGATGGACTAAAACTGTGAATGACGTCTGAAGAAGAACCATTCACGTACAAACTACTTACAAGGCTACACCTGATGACAACACTGTTGATATTTGTGATGTTAACTGGGTTGTTGCCATCATGGTCCCCAGCTCCAGAAAGCAGCTGTGAGTCGAAGCCTAAGACATGTCTGAGGTTTCCAGTCGATTTGGTATCCCTCAGATCCACTTGATAGTTTCCTGCGAGGGTGATGCGGCTCTTCAAGGTGTTATAGTTTGGGGAGATGTTGATGTCGGAATCGTGACCCTTCGCTTTGATCAACCTTTTAATCTCTACATTGACGTCAGTTATGTTGTAAGCTCCGCTTGGTACTGTCAGATCAACCCATGTCGAGCCGTTGTCTGGGCTATATCTAAACTTGTTATTGCCTGCAGCTATGTTATGCCAGCTGTACCAAATGTCTGCTGAAATGAGTGCTAGCTCGTAGGTTTTAGTAACATCTAGTTCGATTGGTGGGAAGTAATTTACTGTGAAATTACTAGATGTACCTTGAGCAGAGCGAGAATCAAGGAACAGCGTTGTTTGAAACATGCCTAATATACATTATCAAACATAATTTTTGTAAATGCTTTCATATTGTTTCCTGCTAATTGCGCCGTCGTCGTAAAGTCGATCTAGAATCGTCACAATTTCATTGTCGATAGACTGTGATATCTTTCCACCTTGTTTGGAGCCGATCAGTAGATGTAGCCTTTCCACCAATTCATCGGGACCATTATAATATTGTATGCCGATATCTCCATTTCCCTGTGGGTGACCAGCTGCGTACTTCAGTGATCGGGTATTAATAGGCAGACCAGATAGATCAACGAGCTTCGCAAATATTTCAAGAGCTCTGGGGCTGTACTGTTTCCGAGTATTGTAGCGTTTTGTCAGCAGCTCTATCAAATCCAAATCAGCCTTACGCGATAGCACTTTCTTCCCCTTTTTGTAAGCTTCCACCCTCAATTCATTTAATTTCACTGGGTCTATCCAAAGGTTGCCAAACATGTTGTCAATGGTTAGCTTGTAAGGATTCTTTGTTTTATGTTGTACAATACCATGGCCAGTGGTTGGCACAATGTGCCGCTTTTTCGCTTGTATTAACAGCTTCAGGGAGTCATTGTAATTGGTGAGCGTAGTTAACCTGTTCTGAGCGTCTGACGTGAATGACTTACCCTTCTTTTTCCCAGACAGGCTCTTAATAGGCGTTTCCAAAGTTTTTCTGATGCTTTGCAACTGGTCAACTGTGGCGGTAGTTAATTGAGATGGTGGAGGTAGTTGCAATTCTTGTAATACTTGCATATCTAGTCCAGCATCCGTGTCTAAGAAGGTATGTCCAGGCTGCTTAGGTGGTGCAACAGCTGGGGTGGGCGGTGCTGCTGCAGCTTGTAGGGGTGTTCCAAGGGTACTGCAGTGCACTTCGATAGGTTCGCCATACTTCAGTAGCAGCCATATCCGTCCATACAACAAGAGCGGGAGAGTCCTGCGTGGGCGGTCCTGATCGTGATGATAAAACAAGGGTACTGCAGTGCACTTCGATGGATCACAATGAGTCATGCCCATATGCCACCGTGTTGATGCCGTCTGCACTAATCCAGCGTTTTGTGTCGAGGGGTGATAGCGACACTTTGTTCACGTGTAGACCATAGATCCGGTGGCCTTGACTTCGGAGCATTTCCATTCCATGGTGAAAGATTTTACTCTGCGATAGGCACTCCTTATACTGCTCGTGTCGTATCTGCTTCTTTACCACGTGCTTCTTCACACCCTTCGCTTTGCGTATTTCCTTCTCATCAGCTGTCAGAACAGAATACATTTTCGGTCTAAGGCCTACGAACTCCGCGATTGGTGTACCAGTGCATTCATTTTTCATTTTGCCCAGAACCTTTTTGTTTTTTATGCTGTGCAGTGGGTGATCCTTTGGATAGTTGCTCGTGTCGTACTGATCGGCGTTTTGCTTCATATCGGCATACACGTCCTCGGTTTCTATCTCCAACACTAGAGAGTCTGTGTCAGTGTAAAGGAGCCGCGCGTGTTCACCGTAGAATCTCTTCAAGTGATTGTAGTACCAATCATACATAAGATGTTTTGACAGATCGAGAATGCTCATACCTACATACACCGGGCGATTTAGGACAAGTCGCGTTTTGTTCATATGCACTGCGGCCAAGTCGTCGTCGAAGATCACGCTGCGATTGAAAGACGGTTTGGCAATCAGCCGGCGTAGCTCGTCCTCTTCAGCGGCACGCACCAGTTTAACGTCGACACGCTTTCGCAAGTTCTCCATCGTCTTACCGAAGACTGAGTTGTTTAGTAGTTTGCAGAGGTCTTGTTCGAAGGTGCTTTCTGCCTTCTTTCGAAGCTCTGTGTTTTTCATGATGTATGGTTGCATCCACGGGCTTTGCTTGAAACGTAATGCACGGTGAACTTTCTGAAGATTCATCCCAAGTTGCAAGTAGAGCTGTAGGTTGCGATAATGCACGACGTACCTTTCTTTATGTCGGAGGTTCGGTATAAGCTTCTCTACTTCACTCAACGTACCCCCATACATCTTTTGAAGAAGAGAGTGCTGATACTCGGACATCCATTCCTTTTCAACTTTCATTCGCTCCGGCGCAAGTGGATACGCGTTGTGTTCATTATGCAGCTCTTTCGGATACTCCAGATCTACTTCGAGGATGTAGCCTACATCTGAGTCGGCAGGTAGCGTGAGAGCCTCCTTGGCTTGCTCTGGTGTTGCTCACTCGAAGCTACTTACCGGAAGCGGTTGTGACATCGCCCAGCCGTAAAGATTGTTCGCGTCGTAATACTGAATCCACGTGTTCGGCTTGGTGTTGTTATAACCATCAACTTTGGGATTATTGGCCCTGGCAAAGCGCTTACTAACCATGCTAATCCCACCACGCAGACCCTCTTCGATGAACAAATGCATGTCGACATCGCTGATTAGTTCCAGTTCAACTCCAGTATGTTTCAAAAGGGCATCCCACGATAACCCAGGGCTGGTGTAGTAGTGCGCCGGGTCAAGATTGTATTGCTCGAGGCATAGTTTTCGGAAGTTCTCGAAGACATCGGCGAGTAGTAGGACATCGGTGCGCAGGTATAGATCATGGTAATCACCAAGTGTACGGCATTCAAATGTTTGCCACACGTTTTGCGCATGTGTGTATTCATCAGTTGTTATATGCTCGTTAGAAAGCTTGCTATAGAAGGCCTCCTTTGAGGGTAGAGCTGTTTCAGCAAAGCGTTGCCAACTATCCATGTATTCGTATGGGTAAACGCCTTTCTGCTGAAGCAGGGAGCGCTTTTCAGAATCTGGTTCGTAATGAGTGGTGATGTGCATGTCGTCTTTCCTCGTGGCTTTTACTAAGTTATCAAGACTGGACAGTAAAACTGCACGCTGTCGATGAAGCGCAGTTGACCAAGGCTGAAGGAGATGTACTTTTCTGTGTTGTTTGGAATGCATGTAATTTTGCCATCTGTCTGAGATATGGCCTGCATGATCAGATGAGAATCGTATCCTCTCAAGTTATGGAATACTACTGGGATCGTCATTGTCTTGGGGTTTATCCTCAACTTCAGGTTGCACTCGTTGTGAGCGGCGCCTCAGTACTTTCCGGTGATGTGGCAGTGCTCGCGCACGGCATCGCGGTAGTTTTCTTTCACTAATGACATTTGGCAAACAACACAGTGGGTTTGATCTTTTTCTACTTTCTTCTGCTGCTTTGCCTTAGGCCCAATGAAGTTATTGAGCTCTTTGAAGTGACAAGCCTTGTGGGCTTGACCTCTATGCTTACCTATGTTGAAGTCAAACATATCGTGCGCGTCTCTGTACGAGGCTTTCACCAACGGTGAGCTACAGACGTGACAGACAGTGGCTGCATTGAAGGCCTTCCAATCCTCTCGTGTCATGTTGATGGGCTTAGACTCGGCAAGCTCTTGTTTTATGGTCTGTTCTTCTTTCTGTAAAGCGTCTAGGAAATGTGTAGCTGCGTCATGACCGCGATATAGAACAGGTGCTTTGGTTTTTCCATCGCAACGCACTATGATGTAGCTGTAGCCACAAGCTACATGATGTGAGGTTTTGCGCGTGTTGCTCTGGTCTGGGTTGTTTTCAGGTCCTTCTATCTTAGGAATGATGGACTCAAAATCTGCGTATATGATGTATGGTGCTTTCAGTTGCTTGTGGTAATTTTCGAAGCGGATTTTAGTGCCTTCCTTAGGCATTTCAATAGCAACAGCAGTTTGATTGATACCACGGCAATCTGGAGTGTGCTTCTCCAGCAGTTCTTGTCGTGTGAAACCGTGGAGACAGCGTTCGCAGAAAAGTTGACGTTTGTCATGCTTGGTCTGGTGAAACAAGAGGCGGTTCAGGTCTTTAATGAGTGTGTAATGGTGTTTCTCACCTTGGGTGATGAGGAGGAGGTTGATTCTCCGGTCATTAGAGATTTCCCGATCACTTAACCCATGAACTACAACTCCTTTATCCCAACCGTACACGTTCAAAGCTAAGTTATTCTGTCGCTTAACACGATCTAACTGTGAAAGGGGTGTTGGTGCGCTTATTCCACTAAAATCAGGACCATCATCGGTGTTGTACGCGGCTCGGCGGTGTTATAAGCCTTAATTAGCGGATTGGAGGCTTGGATGGTGACTGCGCCAGAACTGGTGTATATACGCGTTGAGATGCATAACGTTTGCGGGGTCTGGGATGGTGGTCTGAAAACAAGTGGTGATATAAGCCTTTAATCATAGATTGGAGGCTTAGATAGTGACTGCGCCAGAACCGGCACTCTGTATACTACTTCGAGGTGAGTGTGGATTCGAAGGAAGGAAGAAGTACGGTGATAATTTCAACCGAAAGTCCTTCGTTCTTCGAAAATTTGCTGCCACTGACAAAAACCAATATAGATCGAAGCATGGTCATGCTGAATTCAGTAGGAAACGAGCGAAAACGAAACTTGCCAGGTTGGGTCGGTTTTGATATGGACCGGAGGGATGGATTCGAAGAGAAGAAGAAGTAAGGCGATATCAACCGAAAGTCCTTCATTATTCGATTTAACAGCCACAAAAAAAATCAATGTACACCAAGGATTGGACTTGCTGGATTCTTTAAGAAACGAGCGAAACAAAAGGCCGGATTGGGTCAACTTTGTAGGCATGCATTGACTGATATGATACAGTAAGACATGCACACACCTGAAAGCTTTTTTACCTCCCCTAGTCGACTGGCTGATCCCTGGCGTTTCTTGGTGAGATTTCCCTTGCTAAATTCAAAGTTCGTAACCGTTTTCTGGCTGGTCCTTGTAGCCAACAGCCAATAAACGCGCAAAGAACTCCACTGATTTCTCACCATCTTTTTCAGCCGGAGAGAGACTGAACTTCCCTTTCTCGCTGATGAAGATACTTCGCAGAAAGCGACTTCACAGTACATGTACGAAGTTAGAACTACAAATTTGAAGAGAGTAGATCTACACCTTACAACTTCACAAACGTTGGGCCAAATCAACTTCATTGAACAGACTCGAGCCGCACTGAGTTCGCGTCGTGATCCAGACGTACACGGTCTTGCTTCCGACGTGTAATTTGTTGGTATGGACGGTTGCTAGGTTGATGACGATGTGTTTTTCGATTCTGCCCTTAGTCAGATTCAAATGGGACGCGAGTGTGCCAACCTACACTGTGCTACACTGTCGTAGAAGTATCGTTGTAGTAACTGTTAGTGTTGCTATTTTCGTTCCGTGCAACTTCCAGGAGCTCGAGTACTTGAGTGCAGACTGCCATGGTGGCCGTCGATCGCCGAAACATGGCCGTTCACAATCTACTGCACAGTTTTTGTTTTTGTTTTTAAACATCGTTTTAAACATCTTCGTGGAGCTCAAACACAAAGAAGCTCATAGGAAATTTTGAAGTTTATGCCAGAGTTTAAAGCGATTTTTAAAGCTCGCTTTTTTTCGAAAAGCCTAGCCATGCTGGTTGCGTAGCTTCCAAGGAGATCCTCTTGCTCTCGATCCATGACAGGGGGCCTTCCGCGATGATTGCTCAAAGATCGGCCTTTCAGCCTGTCATAGAGAGCGGATTTTGCCAGTGGGATGTCGTACTCCGTGCTTGCAGCCCTTAGACTCATTCCAGCTCTGCATGTTTCGAGTACTTTCTCCATTCTGGCTGTAAATCCAGCAACTTCGAGCTCACCTCTGCAATCAGTGAGAACGTTGAGAACGCTCGTAGTATGGTTATTTCCTCTTTACAAGGTGCAGTTTGGAAGGAAATCAGTGTAGCTGGGCAAATTTGGCACAAGAGAATTGGCGGGAAAAAGTTTGAGTGTGAAACATTTCTGAGAGAGTCTGATACAGTGGATGCGAAGCCCGGCCCTTTCAGATAACGAGTGGCTGTGGAAAGTTGTCCATGTGTTCTTGAAATATTCAGCTAGCTTAGCTATCACAGTGAGTGGAAAGACTTTTGTGTCTAGATACTGTAGTTCCCTCTCCTAGGCGAGTTCGGGACTCAACTCATTTTGGACATAGCAATGTTGCATCAGGCGTGAAGCCGGGGAAAGAAGTAACCTGAGCCACTGCTCAGCAAAGCGCTCTTTTTCTCTGCCTTGGCACCAGGGCCTTGGTACTGATTTTTTTTTTTTTGTTTAATTAGAAACTTGAGAGAGAAATCACTGGACACTGGCAAGGCTGGTGAGAAAGAATGAAGAAAAAACCAATGGTCTCAGGTGGAATTCGAACCCACGGCTTTGGATTTGCACTCCAATGCTCTAACCGCTGAGCTGCTGAGAACCCCCATGAACCACATCATTCAACTCCAACTGTAATCTCCTATTTTTTTTGTTTAGTTTATGAAGCTGAAACAGTCCGTGCGCACGTCATGAAAAATGGCTCCAATTAGGGTGTCGTTGTCCGAAGTCCTCACATACATTGTTCAAGTAAGCTTCGTGAGGAGTTGTCCTCATCGCTCTTTACGGATTCTTTCGGTATCACTGTGGTCTTGAGGCTAGTTTTTGCTGTGAAGCCAATGATGGGATATTTTTCTTCAACTTTGTTTGTTTTTTGAGCACTTGGG
>JAOWAW010137698.1:0-11038 GCA_028565695.1 Nicola tetela
GTAATACATGTTCATACATACGGTCAGTATTTCTCCTACTTCAGTTTGTCGTGGCCATCGATCCTCTAAGCACAATGGCAATGTTGTATTCATCAGTTTATCCTAACCACCTGCCGCGGCCAAACGAGACTCACTGCTGCATCGTGAGATGATATAAGTATGCACCGATTCCAAAAGCACAATTCTGTATGCCCCTTTCAAAGTCAGCTATACCACAATAAGGTTTGATTTTGAAGAGCGATTCAACACCGAGTAATGAAAAACCGCTACCATGCATCGGCAAGATGATAAACCTCAATTCAAATGATTCCTCATTTCCTAGGACTACTGCTATAGCAACCTCGTAAGAATACATAAATTTAGTCTTGTCCAGAACTCGCTCTCAAAACTGAAGAAGCGCACTTCAAGACACCAAACTTGCTTGTTTTAATGAGGTGCCTCTCTACTCAACTTTTGCCTGAGTTGAATGAGCACATCTTCGCATAACGATTCTCAAGGAAGACGTATGAGGTCTTACAAGTGGTTCGCCTTTCCGACGTCCGTCGTAGTACATCTGCTGTGCCAGCGTGTGTGTGTGTGTGTGTGTGTGTGCGCGCGCGCGCGCTACGTTCGAGTAATTTTTTAAACAGCTCGACTCAGCTTCTATCGCCCATCCGGCCCAAGCGCTCATTTCAAGCGGTGTATAGCTGCGCCTCTCTAAGGCTCTTACTGTCTCCACGAAGAACCGTGGTAGAATTCATAGGCTCGCGACAAAAGATGCTTTCCATATTGTCTCTCAAGAGGACGAGCTTGCACTAGGCATTTCCTGTAAAATTTCTTGTTGAGCAGTAAAACGAACTTCTGCTATCACACTCAACTCACTCACTACAATGAGCACGACTGCATACATCACAATTTCCTTAGGAAACCGGAAAGACCCGCATCTACATTTATCAGTGCAGGAAGCTTAGCCGTGGCTCCGTATTAATTTTGTCTTTCCGTTTATGCACAAGTAGACCATGACTCCCTGTATTGTGAAATGAAAGAAGCTGCGGCTTAATGTGACAGCGTCGCTGATGTCACTTGACCGTTGGCGGCCGCGGCGCTGCCACGATCGATCTGCGGTATAGCGATTCTTCCTTCAACTACTAGGCTCCTGCGCCATCCTGCCGAGGCTAACCGAGTTCATTGCCACTCTCTTGGCTGCTGACCAGTGTCTACCAAGAGCATTACGATCATCACATTCTAAACTCTATTGGACATAACACCTTACGACAAGACCTTTCACAAAGTGGCATACTCCTAAAGAGCGGAACAGCACGTCTCAAAACATCAATGAGATCCCTGGACCGGCTCTTTATCATGACAGCGCTAAACACCGATGGCTGTCCAAATGATCTGTTGTTCCGTGTTCACCAATTTCTCTTCCCCTTTCCGGTTACAGCTGATAAAACAGCGAAACACTGTTATTCCAGGCAAGAAGTCTCTCCCTTCCCCATCTCCCGCCTCTGTCTCTACCCCAACACTCTGACAAACCGTCCTCGTCGTCGACACTCACTTCAAGAAGTTCAGCTGTTCTGCCCAACATGAAGTCATCAGCTTTCAGCGGGCGTGCTCTGGTTTGTTCTTTTGTGCTTCTGGTTGTTGTCGCCACAGCGGCTTCTGCTGCTAAGAAAAGGAATGGTAAGAGCAGTACTTCACGAATCTTCTAAGTTTGCTCAGTAGTCTCCTACTATTACAAAAGTGTTTTCATGGCCACCTTTTCAATAAGCATATGCGTTAATATTATGATACAACTTGCTGCGTTTTTTTTGTCTGTTTCAGAGCAAAGCTGCTCTTGTGTTCGCCAATGGCTCTTGCGAGCAGGCCTCACTGGAGCAGACGCCAAGAAATACGAGACAGTGATAGACAGCACGGGATTATCTTTGTCTGCCATTCGGAAGATGAACCCTGTAGTGTTTGGTCTACTTCTCTATGGAAATGTCAACGACGCAAAGAAGATTCAAGTCTGCATGAGTAAGTTAAGTTTTCTAATCAAGCCACAATGAAGAGGTGGGCCAACGATAGTATTAACAGTGCAGACAAGCATATAGAGCACGACACTGAGGCAAATGTATCTGAGTTCCAGAATACCAGGCGATTAAATTCTCAGTACTCAGCAACTGAGATACTGTAATCACATCTTCGGATCTAAAGCAGTTCTCACTATTGTCGTACGCACAACTACTGGCCTCGGCCCTAATGGCATTCTCGCAAATTGTCCTTCATGCCAACAGTATTTCGTAAAAGTGGCACTAAACTTCGCCCCTGTAGTGTCATCATACTGTCGTGGTTCGCGCCATTAAACATTCTTTGCCACTCTTGTCCCACATCCTTTATAATTCTATTACTCAAAAAAACAGATTTGCGTTCTCGTCTTTGCATTAACACAGCCTGTAAGAATGCCCTATTACCCAATTCATGTTCTCTGACGGGCATCCAGAGACCAAGGACTAACATGGTGTTTCCTTAAAAACCAGGTGGTCTTACAGCAAAATGCAGAGGCTACAACCCTTGCCAAAAAAGTGGAGTGTGTCTATCTTCCAGCAAGTGAAAGCTGTCAATGTGCAAATGTGCTAAAGGCCTCACCGGCTGTCTGTGTAAAAAAGGTTAGTAGACATTAACTTTACGATCATAAGCTGGAATTGATTCCCCATGTTATTCTTGTCCAGGAATACACAGACTATGATTTGCCATCACTCATTTGCATTCAGGCATTCTGTTCAGCTGTCAAAGTGTTGTCCCTCTTACCTTAAACGCCTTGTCTGAAGCAACTCACGCGCCCATTATCACAGAGTCATGAATTCCATGCGATGAAAACTTCTGCATTTCCGGTAGAGATCAGGTCATTTGTTAGAAAATTGATTACTCAGCATGTTCCTTCCGATTGTTATTCTTCTGTAGATGTTGATGAGTGCAAATCAGCCAAACTCAATAACTGTGACAATCCTAAAAGAGCTGTCTGCACCAACACTCATGGAAGCTTTATGTGCAGTTGTCGAAAAGGATACAGCGGAAATGGTAGAAAGTGTATTGGTAAGCGCTGCACACCCAGTCTTATAATATTACTTACTTGACCCTCTATCTCCTTCTCCTCCTCCTCCTCCTCCTCCTCCTCCTCCTCTCTCTCTCTCTCTCTCTCTCTCTCTCTTTGCCTCCCTCTCCTTTCTATGATATCAACAAAATGCCTTAAAACACTTAAAATGTTTCCTCACAATTTGCAGTCTGATAGATAACAATAGGTTGATCTCTTTCTGTTCTCACAGACGTCAACGAGTGTAAGAAGAATACCCACTCATGTCACAAGTACGCCCAGTGCACCAACACTATAGGAAACTACAGCTGCAAATGCAAACCATCCTATAGTGGAGACGGTTGGCGTGAGTGCAAACGTAAGTTACAGGCATGTATTCTAGCTATTAAAAATTTGAGATTCCTACACTACCTAGTTTAAGCTGAGGTGAACTCACTGCCTAGAACGATGTATGTTCTGAAAGACAGATCAACCTTGAATCCGCAATCGCTTTACTGCGATAAAGTGCAATTGTGGACATTGATGAGTGTAACTATCCCTGGTTGTGTGAATGCTGGTGGCCTATTTGTGTATGAACTCTGTATCTATCTCAGTCATAAGCCACATTACGATGTTCTGTATACATGACAGTGATTTTTATGTATACTGAGTCCCATATCAATGGCACACTTGATATCTCAATGATTGATGCGTGTTTTGTTTTTGTTTCCAGGGGATCTCTGCCATGGCGAAAAAAACAGTGAAGTTTGCAAAGTTGTGAAAACCCTCCGCATTGACGTCGGTTCTTTGCAGAAGAGCCTAGACCACCAGCAGCGTCAGACACGCCTTCTTACAAATGTCATAACACAGTTCTTAACACGAACGGCAAAGTTGGACAAGCGATTAACAGTGGAGTCAGGTCATGTGACTCGCCTAAGGCAGGATGTTACCAAACTGGTGAGTTATTTCAAACACGGTTGCCATTCATGGTGACCATTTGCGAAATATATGCTATCATTTCCTGCCAGTGTTGTAATCCACCACTACACTCTTCTTACAAGGTACTTGTCTCCAGATTGGTTTGTTTAAACGGTGCACCACTTTTCTAAGCTTATTGGAACTGCTTCACAAGTGCCATGCACAGATTGGAATTTCTTTCTTTTCATTCATTTTTTTCATGCAGCAATGCATCGGCCTTCATTCATCCAAACATTTCACCAAACGAACAGGTTCAAGATTCCTCTCGTGGTAGGTGACGTACAACAAGAAGAGAAAGGACACTTCTCTGCGAGTCAGCTATTCTGGTATGCTCGGTGTGTACGGATATTACCAAAACCATTGGTACTGTACACGTATTGATATACTATTCAATGGCAAAGCGTGCTCGAACCCAGCCCCTATCACCAGCGGTTTTGTGTACCGTAAAGACACTGGCCACTGGACCACATATTCGTTGGCACCTTCAATAATCACAGGACATTGCAATGGCTTTCACAAAGGAGCCATGAAGATCACTGTTAGAATCTCAAATGCATGCAGTGGTAGTAATGTGCATAATTACAATGGTGATGGACCATTGGGGGCCACCACTTATTCACTGAACATTGATGAGTTCTGCAATTAAAACTTTTTTTTATCAAAATTCATTATGTCTGGATCCATGACTTTCCATAGAGTAACTTGCATTTTGAAGTTGGCATAAGTTGGTTTGGTTCTTTTTGTGCCTTTGTTTCTTTTCCACTGTGTGTGAGAAGCAAGTCATACTGCTTCTTCAACTAAAACCATACATACTAGCATGTATGTGTGTCTGAGCTTGAGGTGATGTCATTAGAGCCAGGGAAGAAGTCTAAAATAACTGAAATTGCCTTCTCTTTTCAGTCAACAGACTGTTCTTGTCAGTTGACAGACCATTTTTGTCAGTTGACAGATTATCCTTGTACTTGATTTCTATTTGTGTCTTCTTCTTCCTTTTGGTTACCTTTTTAAAGGCGCCTTCTTGATCTCCAAGCTAGTGCAATCCTTTCTTGTGTCCCATTTTTGACTCATATTATATTTATCCGACAATCAGATTGTTGCTTGGGGGAAGAGTTGCACTGTGATTGTTTTTATGTTTTGCTCCTTAGACAAACAGCCTGAATCTTGAGCAGAGCACAATTGGTGCACAAGAATCTTCCCTAAGTTTTCTCACCAAGACAAATGAGCAGGCACTAGCCTTATCCTGTAAAATTTCCTCATGAGCAGAAAAAAGAATTTCCACTTTCTTTGCACTAAAGATGGGGAAGTGGAACTGCAAATGTCTCATTGAGCACCTCCGGTTTTATCAATTACAACACATTGGGGTCATGAAAGCCATTACTCCTTCCACTACCACAATAATAATTATTATAGTGAGATTCACTGATAAAATAAATTTACTGGTAAAATTATGCATAACCATACCACACAAACACATGTACATGAATAAACACCATGGGATTTACTCCTTTTAAGGCTTTCAAGAGCTTTCTTAAGCATGTCAGAATGTATTTTCAGGTTTGCTTTGCTCCCCAAGAGCTGTTCCTTGTATAGTTGATTCGAAAATGCCCTGATCAAGGGGGTTTCCACTGACAAAAGAGAAGATCGAGCCTAATGCAGAGGAAATATTTCAGACAATTTACACTGACAGCGATGTAGGGAAATTATCAAAAGACGAGAATTGCTATATGCATAATGAAATTAAAGCTCAATGTCATTATAAAGATGAACATTATATTTTTGCAAATGAGTCTAGAGTTTCTTTCTAAATATAGAATGACTGTCAATAATTTAGAGGGTACCAGGGTCTAGGAAGTGGATTTGACAACAAAGATGTGTAGCAGAAAAAAAGACGACTCAAGCATTTACTGGAGTTGATTTTGGGCAGAATGAGTTGCTATGGCTTGCGTGTTCTCTATATATTCTATGGGAGACAGAGAAAGGAAAAAGAGAGCGCGGTGTTAGAAGGATAGATGTAAATAATTTATCCATCTGCATCACAGATGCGATTGAACAGCGCCAACAAAGAAAGGGCCATTTTACATTGTCTTAATTGTGGCTGAGGGTCTATACAAGTCCAATTTCAGGATACGCCTTACTACGCTTGCATGCACGCGTTCCAATGCAAGGGCATGCTCGCTTGAAAAAGAGCCATGCCAAACCTGGGATGTATGTTCTATACATGGTGAAACACACTGAACATACAGTTTCTCTGCATCGTCAGATGGTAATTCTTTAGACATAAAACTAAAAAGGCTTGCTCGCTTCCTGGCAGATTCGGAACCGACTCAATATGAGCTGGCCGCTTTAGACCTGATGATAGGATAAGTTCAAGGTGTTCATGAATGTGAACGCTTCGATTTGGGTGTTCTCAATCAACATCGATAGTTGCTACTTGCTTCTTGGTCACGACAACGGTAAGAACGAACCAAAATTGGTCACTTCATCATTGCAGCGATCACGTGCCTCGCAGGTTCTCATAACGATGTACATGTATTGCTCGAGGAAGGAGTGCGCAGCCGTGGACACGTTCTGTCTTTCCGACTTCCGTCATAGCAGACTTTCACCGCTGTTTCCCTCAACTCTCTCCGCAACGGGAAATGCATTCAGAGGTCGTACTCACTTTAGGGTTTTTCGACGACTAGCGGGCTGTCTGCAGTGTTAGCGCCACGTTCGTGCGTACGAGTTTGAACGCAGCAATCCAGTCTGCACGCCGTGGCCGACGTGCCCATATTGAACGTCTTCCTATCTTTCAGGCTAGTCGTGATATTAACCTCGTTCCGAAATGGAAAACTTCCAATCATCTCGACTTTGCTCCTCACGCCCACGATATATCGATGCACCAAAGCGGATCGAGTGACTCCTTTCCAGGACCAGCGTCGAGGAAACCACTGTGCAATTCTGTTAGACTCGTTAGGTACACCGCAATCGAGGCATCCCTCCCAGATCCTCCTCTTTTTCAAGAAGACGAGTGTGTATTAGCTACAGCTATTTTCTGTAGAATCTCTTGATAAGCGATAAACATGCACTAGCAGATTGAGTTAGTATGCTCGAGTGACCACACTCCTCACCGCTGCGCATGTCCCCATTTCGCATGAAAACCGGACCCATCTACGTGAACAAGCATCAGAGCGGGCGGTCTGGCAGGCACTCCGTATTTGCGTTTCCGTTTTTCCGCTTGTAGACCAGGATTACTTTGTGGTACTATAGTCGAAGCTATGCATGTGGGTCTAACTTGGCAGATCGTGAGCGCAGGTAGTTGTTCGGCCGAGGGCCTGCGGCGCCGAAGTGGTTGCTCAGCTTCGACGCTGCCGCCTAGGAAACCAAGCTGAGGCTTGTCGGAAGCATTTTCATTCCTCTTGGCTGCGATGAAGCGTCTGCACCAAGAGTGTTATCGTCGTCACTGATGTTTTCTCAACTATACCGGACACGCAGGTAGAATAGTAAGTTTAATCCCTTACGTTAGGATCTTTGGCAAACGTACTTCACCTGGAAAAGGAAATAGCTCATCCATGAGATCCGTGGACTGACTCTTTATCTTGACAGTGTGCTACACCGAAGAATGGTCATTGACCTCTCGCTCCGTGTTTACCAATTCCTCTTTTCCTTCCGGCTTCAAAGCTGATAAAATAAAGAGGCTTCGCTATGCCAGGCAGTCATTTTCTGCGTTCCCCGGCATCGGTCATTATCTTTGACGTTGTCGACGTCGATACTTGCTTCGAGAAGTTCAACTATTCTCGCCAAAATGAAGTCATCTTTCTTCAGAGGGCGTGCGCTGGTCTTGGCTTTTGTGCTTCTGGTTGTTGTCACCACTGCGACCGCTGCTGCCAAGAAAAAGAAAGGTAAGAGGGAGATCATAGCTGCCTAATTTTAGTCTGTGGTTATTTACCATTTCAGCCATCCTTATTGGAGTAGCGTTTTTCTACCCAACTTTTCAATTAAAGATCAGAAGCATCGACAACAAAATAAGAAACTGTAACACTTTCGGTAATTTTGTCTGTTGTAGAGGAAAGCTGTTCGTGTGTACGCGATTGGCTTTTGCGGGCAGGCCTGTCTAGAGCGGATGCCAAGAAATACGAGAAAATCATAGACAGCACAGGATTGGCCTTGCCAGCCATTAGGAAGATGAATACTGTCGTGTTTGGTCTACTTCTCCAAGGCAACGTCAACGACGCTAAGAAAATCCAAATGTGCATTGGTAAGGTGTTTATTCTAAGCAGCCCATGCCGCACGTACATTTACCTCGATCTTGAAATGATTTTCCCCTTTGGTGTTGAAGTACTCAGTAGTCGTTGGAGACTGATTTTCCTTTTTGCACTAGCACTGCACGTAAGAAGGCTCTACTTCGCCTTTCTTGCCTGATTTACGCGCAGGGAGACAGAGGTATGACAGTCTGTTTCGTCGTTTCCTTTCCAAAACAGGTGGTCTTTCAGCGAAGTGCAGAGGCCACAACCCTTGCCAAAAAGGTGGAGTGTGTCTATCTTCCAGCAAGGGAAAGCCCTCAACATGCAAATGTGCCAAAGGCCTCACTGGCTGTTTATGTCAAATCGGTAAGGAGACGCCAAATTATTTATTCCGAATTGGATTTTTTATCAAAGCCACCATTTCCAGGAAAAACACGGATCGTGACTTACTCATTACTCATTTTCTTCGATACGTTCTGTTCAGCTCTTGTCTTGTTCAATTAAGTAAGATCTCTCCCTCTCACTAAACACTGTTTTGGTGATGGAGCTCAAACTTCTCCAAGTAGCAGTACGACAGCATCGTAATGTTGATGCAACGAAGACTTCTTTAACATATCCACTAGAAATCGGGCTGCATGTTTGTGAAAACATTGATTAGTCAACATGTTTCTTCCAATTGGTATTCTTCTATAGACATTGACGAGTGCAAATCAGCCAAACTCAATAACTGCGACAATACTAAAAGAGCTGCCTGCACCAACACTCACGGAAGCTTTGTGTGCAGTTGTCGGAAGGGATACAGCGGAAATGGCCAAAAGTGCATAGGTCAGTGCAGACATTAATGATATTGTTAAGTTTTCTCACTCTCTACAAACAACGTGTTCACCTTTCTCTGTTCGCACAGATGTTGATGAGTGCAAAAAAAATACTCACTCATGTCACAAGTACGCCAAGTGCACCAACACCATAGGAAACTACACCTGCAAATGCAAGCCATCCTATAGTGGAGACGGTTGGCGTGGGTGCAAACGTAAGTTACAGCCATGTACTTCACCCATTACAAATTATTTATATTTCATTCTTACACTGCATTGTTTCAGCTGCATGAGAGAAAGAGAGAGAGAAGTGGAGTCACTCTCTTGGCACTATTAAATGGCTTAACTCTTCACCCTGTAAAATGGTATGGTCAATCGAAGGGGGGTTGCCTATTTTCCCATGAACACTGTTTCTCAGTCACAAGGAGCATCATGGCGTTCTGTTAACATAGCTGTCATATATGTATGTCCAAACTGGTATCACTGTCACATCAGTGTCACAAATGTGATCTTATAGGTGTGCTTTCAATGATCGTTTTCAGGAGACCTCTGCTCTGGTGAGAAAAACAGTGAGGTTTGCAAAGTTGTCAAAACTCTTCGTGTGAAAGTCCACACTTTGCAGAAGAGCCTGGACCAGCAGCAGTATCAGACACGTCTTCTTACAAACGTCATAACTCAGTTCTTAATGCGCACCGCGAAGCTGGACAAGCGGCTGACGGCCGAGTCAGGTCACGTGACTCGTTTGAGGCAGGATGTTACAAAACTGGTTAGTAAAGGTTTTCTGGAATCAAAGAAAAGTGTGACTTGCCATGGAATGTGTCAACAAAGAGCAGCACCCGCGATCACAAAAGGACTTCAAATCTTCACTTGATGTTATCTGTTCAAATATTAATCTACAGATTGTGCTCCTGTCAGTTTTGATAAATTATCTGTCTGTAATGAACATCTCACTGCACACTATTCATAAGAAATTTTTTGCCCCACACTGAAGATTCGAAACGTATTTTCCTTCCTACAATGTGCTACAGCAGTCGCAGTGTACTGGGATCTTCTCCTGGAAGCACTACACAAAACGGACCCGCTCACGTTTCATGTCATGGCAAGTCAGCTACAAAAAGAAGCGGAAGGACACCTCGCTGCGCGTCAGCTATTCCGGCTCGCTTGGTGTGCAGGGTTATAACAGCGGCCATTGGTATTGCACCAGGATCAGAATTCTCTTCAATGGCAATGAGTGCTCTAACCCAGCCCCTATCACCAGCGGCTTTGTGCACCGTAAAGACAATGGCAACTGGTGGACGTACTCCATGGCGCCTGCAATGGTTACAGGCCACTGCAATGGACTGGCAAGTGGTTCAGTAACTGTCCGTGTTAGTTTGCAGAATGTCTGCAGTGGTAGCAATGTTCACAATTTCAATGGTGATGGTCCAATGACCAAGACCTATTCCCTTAATGTTGAGGAATTCTGTCCATGACATGACTCTTTTTCAGAGTGAGATGTTTAACTACTTTGTGCATCCACATTTTTTGCCTAGTTCACGTAGCAATTCCACTTGCTTCGTTATTTGTGATTGCATTACAAGATTCAGACCTTTTATGTTGTGGCTATTTCGAATTCAGTGATTGCACCCGGGAATCAGTTACTGTAAGTGGCTTTCTCTTTAGGAATAGCCCCAAGATGCTGACTTTGTTGATTTAACACTGCATTTCAAATTTCATTTCTGAACACCATCTTCAAACATTTGTTTTATATCATTTTTGTTTCATGCTGAGCAACTCACAGCTCATATGTTTGTATTAATATTTACACACAAATAAACCATTGCGTTTGTGCACCATTTAGCATGTGTTCCTCTCTGAAATATGTTCAGCATTTCAGGTTGTGTGATGACAGATGGGAAATTTCTACCTTTCACTGAAAGGTTGACAAATATCTTAATTAAGAGATGCTTTTATTGTCCTCACTGTCATAAATGAGCTATATGGTATCAAGTCGT
>JAOWAW010137709.1:0-11037 GCA_028565695.1 Nicola tetela
CCCCCCCCCCCCCCCCCAAAGCCGCTCGATTCAATTGGATTTTTGAATTTTTTTTTTGCAATCACTCAATTCAAGCACAAAAACGATCTCAAAATGGTCTCGAATGCACAAAATTGCATAATTTTGCATGTTTTTTTTTTTCAAAAATTTCCCCCTAGAAAGGCTTGGGCTCTGCCTGCGCAAATCATTATCCTACAGCCCCCCTGCTGAAAAATATCTTCCTAGACAACTGCAGTGAGCAGCCAGTCTATGATGGATTTGATAGTGTGCAATATATAACTAACACTTACCTTTTGTCAGTGCTTGAACAAAGACTCCACCATTTGGAATTGATAAGAACCATGATCCAACGTTACACAAAGTCAGCACACCACAGTTGACTAGCAAACTAACAGAGACAGAGTATTTTTGACAATATGTTTAAACAGAAACAAAAATATGCACATTTCCCAGGTGTTCAGCGTTACATGGGATAAATCTATAGAAGTATAATAAAACACAGACAGTCAGTTATTAAATTACTAGCTGAATCTGTGACGCTCTGCTCCTACAAAACAAATGTCATATCTACGGGAGAGAAACGGTTAGCAGAGCAACCCATGCTTTGCACGGATTGTTGTGATTCAATCATTACCAGGCTGGCTCTACATGTTGTGTGCTGCATGTGTGGATCGTCATGACATGGCATGCAATGTGCAACAGTATGCATTCATGACACTAGCATGATGCGTGGCACTCCAGACAAAACATTGATGCAGCATTGTACACCATGTTGGGTGGGCTTTCATATGGAAAGAAACAACCAAGAAGACTTGTTGAAAGGAAGAGCACTGAATGGTTGACCAAGGGCTTCTTGTTCAGTTTCCCCGGGCCAGTGAGGTCTCTTTTAGGTTCCTATGAAAGAACGACGCCCGTGGGGCAGCGTGGTTGTTGAGATCTCGTGGACAGACAGACAGACTAAGACATAGACACAGACAGACAGACAAACACACATGACGGTGATTAATAATAAGGATGTGGCATATGGAGTTGAATCCGCATTCTGATCCTCACAAGTGCTATCATTTCACTATCTCCATCTTATCTCCATTCAATACTTCACTTCTCAACAAGGCTTTGAATAAGACAAGAGAATAACATACATGATATCCCAGACAAGAGAATGCCAATAACATACGTGATATCTTCCTCAGAGAAGTTCAGCTGCTCTTTGAGGACTTTCCATGTGATAGTCACACCACCATGGCAACCAGACAACAGTTGCTCAAGCAAAGTACCTATGTCAAAGGGACACACAAGGAAACAAACTATTTGCAGCTGTTCCAAGAGCAATGGCTGCCAGCACATTGTCTTACCAACAGCTGATTGATTTTCATCTTTACTGCTTGCAAGAATGTGCTCAATGTAATCTTTTCGCCATACTAGTGCATAATCATCAGCGCCTGTGCCAAGCTTCAGCTGTTGAACTCGCCCTGAGTGTGTCAATTCTACCTAAACACAAAACACAAAACAATGAAAACAATGGCAAAAGAAGGTTTTGTAAGCTAAAACTATTCATAGTAAAACCACAGAACATCGATTAGCTGATTTCATTAAGGGGCAAGTATACCGGTTTGGAATTCTTTGCCAAAAGAGACTCCCCAAAACTCTGATACTATATTTCAGAAAGCCAATTCATTCCAAAAGTACATGAGACATGGATAGTTTTACCTACTGCACAATGGTCATCCAGACCATGATTACTGCCATTTTTAACATTGTTTTCCCTGAGGTTTCTGCTTAGTTGGTTAATCCTATGAGCTTCATTTTGCTTTGGTTTAATCCCCATGCAAAGCTGAGAAGATTGTTACTACAGATTGTTTAATTTCTATCTGGAACTCAATTATTTTTCAACTTTTAGTATTTGCCTGTTTTTAATACTAACTTACTGACTTCAAACAAATGCCACTAAATTCATAGACAGCATTTCAAAGATCTGTACTAACAGTTTTGTAGTCCATTAAATAACACAAATACTTAAAAAATCCAGAAAGGAATTGGAGAAGATATGCCAGAGCTACACGCTACCACATTCTTCAAGTTGCTGTCATGAGAAAGCCTGAGAAAATGCCAATCTAAGAATTGCCTGTGGGGACGATCGCTGTACTGGCATCCAACTTTTGGAGCAGTTTTCTCTGATGAAGAGACTTTGAATGACTTTAGCCTTTTAAAGGCAGCTAGTTTGATTAGTAACAAGCTCACTTGGTGAAAAATCCCAATCTCGAGAAACATGACCCACAGCCTGTCTACGCGGCCCTTAACTGGTATTCGCAATGCTTGTGAACAAGTTGCAGGTGCAGCATTGCAAGTGCCACGTCTATCAATTCGAAGTGGTTTTGTTGTTCCTGTCTTCCTTTGATGTTTGTTTCATTCACCCGTGTGTTTTGTGTTTTTATCAATCAGGTTATTTTTTGTGTTTAAGTTTTTGAAAAACGTTTTGAACAATTGCAGCTTCATCCTCCCTTCCGGGCTCATTGGTATAATCGACCGTTTCAAGCCATTGGATCGCTTTTGCGTACTTGCGACAACCCTACAGCAAGTTCTATAGATCTACATACTAGATGGCGATCAACTTGAGTTCGATCGTTCACCAAGGCGTATAGCTGATGCTTGAGGACAATGCGCGGTAATCTTCCTCCCAGCACAGCCGCAGACGGAAAAATTTCCGACAGGTGCTGTAGCGCCGCCTCCGTGTCACTTGGAACAGGAATATCTGTTCGAAAAGAAAATTCCAGTTACACACGAAAGCGAAAAATAAAACAGATACTTAACAATACACGGCTAGTTACCTCCTACACCGTCCTCATCGTCTTCCTCGTCTTCCTTACGGCGCTTTGCGACTGGGTAAGAGCCAGCAACCTTCCAACGAGGCCGCTTTCGGATCATTTGGCGCTATCTCGTCATTTGGATAGTCAAGTCAACGGAGTTGGCCATTGGTGGATTAGAAAATCTAAAGAAACGTTCTAAGCCGGACACAAGCCACAGCACTGGTGCCACTGCTGGCAAGCGCAAGCGAGACGGCGGTGATCGCTGCAGGCGCGGCCAGCAGCAAGTTCTATAGACCTAGATCTAGAGCCAAGAAGCGAAGACTCAAAACGAAGCCGTCATCACAGCTCATGTCATGTTTATTATAATTATGTCAACAACAATGAAACCCGCATTATGAATCTTCAGCTTATGATCAAGGTCCAACTGTATTACATGGTATTACTGCAGCTAAACAGATCAAGCGCTCAACATGTTCAACCTTGCTCAACCTCGACCAGCCTCCATGCTTCTTGGCGACGACTTGCTGTTAATCAATCGGGCGTCGCCATTTATGTAACCATGGTGATATTTTCGGGCATGCGCACATTCGCTCCTTGGGGGCCATCTTGCAAGGAACAACACGCTGTCGGCCTTTCTCGGCGTTCGATCACCAAGCCAGGACCATGGTCTTTGAGAAGGTGAGTTTTAGGCTTTTTAACCATAGAGGATGGAATAATTGAATTCATTTGGGGAGGTAAATGTGCAAGGAACTTGCCTGCCGAGTTCAATTTACGTTACTGGCTCGCAAACGTCGTGTTTTCGCTTGTGGTACAGCAAATCTTGATCGATGGCAAGGGCCACTTGCTTGGTCGCTTGGCTTCCGTCATCGCAAAGGCGATTCTAAGTGGTAAGGACCAAGCTCTTTACGCGTTCTTTGCGTAAAATATGTTTTGAAGCTCTTAGCGTTTTTCTTGCTGGCTCTGATTTCTCTACAAGGCGTTTCGTCATCCTATGCCCTTTGTGTATGTACAGGTCAGAGAGTAGTTGTCGTACGTTGCGAGCTTATCAACATCTCTGGCAGTTTCTACCGAAACAAGCGTAAGGAGAACATTTTGACACGAGCCTTTAATTTCCCTCGTGCTTGTTTGGAATATTTTTAAGCTTTTATAGTTACGAAGCTTGTAAGGACATGGTCCTGTGATATGCAGGAGACATATTCCACATGTTGCTCGGAATGGCCTGTTAGTTGGATCAACAGGAGCATGCATCATTTCCCGTCTACGCTGTAGTTCAGAGATACCCTTGTGAAAATGGCTGGACACGTTTTCGATGTGTGATTGTCCGTGTCAGTCTTCCTTGTGCGAGTGATTTCTGCCTGACACTTCTAAGCTGTTCAAGTCCTGGGGATAAGATGTTCTGAATAGTTTCTTGAAGCATAACTGAGTGTACTCTTCTTAGTGGTGTGCTGGAGTATTTTTTAAAGTTTCTATACACTACTCTTAGGGTTTCAACTACCATGTACAGGCAATTAGGTTTGATTTTATTTTAATTTTATTTATTAATTATTTTTTGGGTTAGAAGTGTGATCATAACACTGGTGCATGTGTAGATTCAAAACAACACCCTGGATAAGGTGGCTGGTATCTGGCTTTTTCTCACATGTGAGGCATCTGTCTCCTCGCCCGCAAAGTGTGATTGTCTAAGTCTTCTTTCGCGTAGACAACTGAAAATTTTTTTAACAGTGTTTAAACTGCTGAATACGGAGTCTGCCTATTTGGTGCACACCGTCGAAAATGCCTTTGAGGGAGGAGCATTTGGGTATTGTTGTGTTTACGTTTATTTGAACAACTTGTGGGTTATGTGGTTCTTCAATTATGGGCTGTTGAGATATATTGTCCTTAGCTCCACCTTCAGGTCCAACACTGAGCTTTATAGTATATTCCTAATCAGATGTAACCCATTTTCTTGCCCTTTGCTAGTTGCATCATGTCAACTATACCATGTTATATACTTTTTTTTTATCAAGTCCTGTATTCTAGCCTAAAATTCTAATATTTGATACAGTCTACCCTAGAGAGATGAGCACTTTCACCTTTAATCTATTGGTATAGCAGCTGTATCGTTCTTACTTATGCAATGATTGAAGAGATAGAAGCAAGGTCAACAGTAGATTACTGTATACTTGGTAAAGAATCCAACTGTTGTATTTAACAATTTCACAAACCAGGTGATAAAACGTTTTAATTTAATGATTTCATAGTTCTGGGGTTGGCTTCTATGAATATATGGATGGGAAAGACAGCATATAACTTAAGGTGGCAGCCTGGGCTTCAAAACACAAAAATCCAATCTTCTAGGATTTACTTCAAATTGGTACCAAATTCTTTCTATAGATTTTGGCTGTGTTTTCTGAAAATTTGAAGTGAATACAACCAGTGGTTGTGATGTTATAGACGGTTTTGTGTGACCATGTGACTGCACCAGCACCTCTTCTTTGCGGGAGCTCTCTGTGCAGTCATCAGATATCTTCCCGCATCTGGCAACAGGCATAAGTTTGCCTAGACTTGTCAAATTTGGTCACCTTTGGTCTTGATTTACTCCTTATTGCACGTAGTATCCGGCCACCTTAATTGCACAATAAAAAATAGCCTGCACATGGAGTGATCACTTGTGCACAGACCCACTGTTTGTCTTGTCCTGAAGGTTCGCTGTCATGGGTAAGAAGTGTGCTTGAGGTTGTCCAGGCCGCTCTAAACAGCATGTTTTTTGTGGCAATCAATTCACTACTGATGGAAATGTTGGCCGTGACTCTTCTGAAATCAGTTCTTCGGATGATCACAGGAAGGATCTAGCCAGCGAAACTTCCACTGATGAGCCCTGCACTGTGAAGAAGTTAGTCTTGAGCAACAATCATGGCAACAGCGAGAGTAGTGACAGCGACATCTACAGCAATGTCGACAGTGATGATTCCTTCACAAGCAAAGACGATGGTAACAGTTCTGATTTGGCGTGTGCTACCTCAGGATACCGTTTGGTTGATTTACAGCAACTCCAGGCCTTGCTCCTCACCTCTGTGTCCTGCAAAATTTGTGGCGATGAAGACGTTGTCTTAAAAGAGATGAAGAGAGAAGGTCTGGCATCCACCATCAAACTCAGGTGCACAAACTGCAAGGAGAACACATCAAAAACTCTAGCAAACAGATGTGGACGCTTTTGGGATGTCAACAGACGGGCAATTCTTGGTATGCGTTGGATTGGGCGCGGATGCCAGGGACTGGTAAAGTTTTGTGCTGCTGTCAACGTGCCCCCACCAGTGAGTAAATCTGCTTTTGATGGTCATGCAGTTGCCCTTCAGAAGGCCACTGTGCATGTTGCTGAAAGGAGCATGGAAGCTGCTGCTAACACCGTGCACCAGTTGAATGATGCTGGGCCAGACACCATCATTGGCACTGCTGTCTCATTCAATGGAACTTGGATGCGACGTGGCCACACATCTCTTCATGGTGTTTTCTCTGTTATGTCGTGGGATGCAGGCAAAGTCTTGGACTACCATGTTGCCTCAAAGTTTTGCCATCAGTGTGCTTACTGGACCAGCAGGAAAGATCAAGGGAAAGTTACTGCAGCCTGGTACCAGCAGATTATGGAGCAGCATTCATGTACACACACAACTCACATGTCATCTGGAGGAATGGAGGCCAAAGCAGCTCTGATCCTGTGGGGCCGATCAGAAGAGACACGGAAGCTGCAATACACCATGTTCATAGGAGATGGTGACTCCAAGGGTTATTCTGCAGTGTGCGATGCTTCCCCCTACGGGGATGAGGTGACCACCACCAAGGAAGAATGCGTGGACATGTGCAGAAACATGTTGGCACTAATCTGCGCAAGTTGAAGAAGGATTTCGGAAGGAAGAAATTGGCTGATGGAAAAACCATTGGTGGCAGAGGGAGACTGACTGACAGAGTGATTGACAAACTTCAAGCCTATTATGGAATGGCTGTGAGAGGTAATCCAGGAGACCTGCAAGCAATGTACTGCGCAATCTGGGCCTCGCTGATGCATAGAGTCTCCACCGATGACAAACTACAGCACCAGTTCTGCCCACCAGGTATCAATTCTTGGTGTAGATGGCAGCAACAGTAAGCTGGAGGTGAGCCATATCAGCATCATGATACCATTCCTGAGGTAATCTTCGAAGAAATAAAGCTGTTGTACGTGAGGCTGACAGATAAGGCTCTCCTCCAGCGATGCCTCAGGGGTGCAACCCCAAACCAAAATGAATGCTGGAATGGGCTCATCTGGCAGCTGTGCTGCAAGACATCCTTCAGTGGGGCCCTCACAGTGAACATGGCAGCTGCCTTTGCAACAGCATGGTTTAATGACGGTGCAATCACAGTCCAGCACATTTTGGAGGAGATGAAATTGGATGCTGGTGCATTTACCTGGGCTGCACTGAAATGCTTGGACCTAACACGCAGCTATCACGCAATCTGGAAGTCCACTGATAGGGCAAAACAGTCCAGGAAAAGAAGGAGAAGGATCAGGAAGGGAGTGGAAGATGAAGAGTTACATGTGGAGGGAGTGCTGTATGAAGCAGGACAATTTTGAACAAAGTATTCAAGGAAATAAAGCAGTTCTGTCAGGGTGATTGGCTCGCTGATTGGCCTGCTGACATTCATTTTACAACCCTTTTTTCTCCAATTTCCAGGCAATAAGAGACTTTCTGACCAGCACACTGCTTTAGTTGTACATCAGAAACCCGTAAACCTATACATTTTTGGAAACTGCTGCTCACCCTGCAGGTGCTAAACCTTATTTTCATGTGAAATAGGCACTGCAACAAAGTTATGAGCATGACAATCACGGATGGTGTTTTGTGATATGCGGTCGACATTTGTTTTGAGTGCAATAAGAACCAGATCCTGTATACAACCACTGTAGATTTAGGTTTAGCACCTAGGCCATATCCATAGGACTGTAGAAACACCACTGCCTGAAGTTTTTTCCTCTTCACAATTGCTGGGCACTGGTTATAAGCATCATCCAATCCAATTTTGAAAATTACACTGCCTCACACTCTCAAAGTGATTAGACAAAGGCCAAACTGTTTCCCAAGCAAGGTCAACCCCAAGAGAAGGTGGCCCGAAAATTTTGTTCACATACCCTAAGGGGCTCAGCTGTAACAGAATTTGGTGGTTTGGCTTGCCGCAAACCCAGGCTGCCACCTTAAATGACTTGGGACAAAACGTTAAAACTGTTAAATGTAATTGATTGTTAAATTTTTCAAGTGTACGGTATCTATTTTGATATAACAATGAATTTTCTTGATAGGACTCCATTTCTTCATATTTCACATGAAAAGGCATTCAGGGGAAATTCTCAAGTCTAACGTAATCACCATTTGTGCTCTTGCGTATATAGTTAAGTACCTGAAGTACCTCCGAAAGCGCTGCAATGTCAAGCCATCGCGCGGTCCTTTCCATTTCCGGGCACCTAGCCGTATGCTGTGGCGAGTTGTTCGCGGTAAGTAGTGAGCTTATTCTTACATGTGCTGGCTGGTCCTGATTCTCTGACTTCACAGTAATTGTGCAAGCTCAACCTGTTGGCCTTATCGACATGACTTTTATTGGCTATGTTTATCTGAAATAGCATGGCTGACAGTGTGAGTAAGAGTTTTGATTTTGTTTTTGCTTTAATTTGCTGTTTGAATTTGAAAGAAATTCAACTTCTTTGGCATCCACATAGCCATTTGTCTTTGTAATTTTGTACTTGGACTTGTCTTCAGCAGTACAGAAACCATCTGTTTAATTGACATTCAAGTGATGGGTTTCTATTTTACTTCCCTGTTCTTAGGCATGATTCCCCACAAGACAGTGCGAGGAGCCGAGGCTATGAAGAGACTGAAGGTCTTTGAGGGTATCCCACCACCATATGACAAGGTAACCATCTGCTTGTAAATATGTCTTGTGGTAGATCACTACATCACCGTTATTGCTGCTCTACTCATTTAGGAAAAGCGCAAGGTGGTGCCATCAGCAATCCGCATCATTCGTCTTCGACCAGGCCGCAAGTTCTGTGTCCTAGGACGACTTGCCCATGAAGTTGGCTGGAAGTACCAGGTCAGTTTAGAAGCATGTTAGAACAATTATGTAACTTTTCTGCTACTTCTAAATACAGTACGCTTGATGAACCAGGTGTACTTGAAGTACAGATTTACAGCAATAACAATTTGACAAAAATTATTTTCTATTGCTTGATGTACTGTTTTGTTGTCATTCAGGATATCATCAAGACGCTGGAAGCCAAGCGCACAGCACGAGCCAAGATCTACTGGGAGAGCAAGAAGAAACTCCTGGTGGGTTCATTCTTTGGCTTTCATTATTATGCTATACCTGAATGAGGTTCTAGCTGTAGGTTGTTATACATTACTAGCAGCTTACTAACTCTTTATGTGCTTTCTTTGTGTGTTCGCATGTGTTTTTACAGCGCATCCGTGCTGCAGCCGAGAAACAGCAGGCCCAGAAACTGGAGCCAATCAACAAGCAGCTTGCACTTTATGGACATTAGTGTTATGGCAATGGTGGTCAATAAAAAGTTTGAAAAAAGAAACCATTGTGTGTTGGTTTGATGGTGTGGGGAAGCACAGCTTTCTTGTGCTATGGCTTGCTGCTGCAATTAAGGAGGTCCTGTTCCTGAATGATCTAACAATGAATTTATCCTAAAAAGGAATTCTGCAAGCAATGTTTGGTAGGAAGATGAGTTGTGTGACCAATGTTATGAGTCTCATGAACTCATCAACAAAATTGAGAGTTCTGCAGTTTTTTGAGAGGTAACGTTTCATCACTGGCATCTAATGAGCCATCCACCCTGAAATTTCCTGTAATGTTGGCATAAAATGACAAAAGTGTGTCTCAGACTTTAGACTAGTTTACACCCTTGAGAGTAGATTTAGAAGTTTGAAATGTCATGGTGCTGAGAACAGAAAAGGAATTCAGAAACCTAAAGTGTGTGGTTTTGCTGCTTCATGCCACCAACATGCCCAAAAAAATTTAGATGGATAGCTCAACAGACCCCAGAGATGAAGCACAGGCAAGGCTGTTCACATTATGCTCATCAAATGGACTTTCAGCCCAGAGAAGAGCTCTTAAAAGCTCCAAATCTGCTCCTACAGTGCATTCACCAAAAAGCTTATGCTCATGGATATTCTGCTGATTTTCTATCCAATCCCATTCTAATTTTGTTGTGGAAGGACATGTGGGCAGTGAATTTCCCTGGTTTTCACACGTTGAACAAGCAGTCAATGCCCAAATTATCAACATTCGTTTGTGTCGGTGCTACCATGTTATTCTGCCCAAAGTTTGACTGGCAGTCTGTCATGTTCTGCTAGCCTAGTTCCCAAGTGATCTCTGTAATCGCTTCTCTGCATTGTTGCAAACGGTGTTGTATTCAAGTTTGACTTGCATTTTGCTGTGCTCATGCGATTTGGCCCAGTGCCTTCTCAATGATTCTGCCCAAAGTTCAGCTAGCTGTGGACTAGGCATAATGAAGCACCCACTTTGAAAAAATCTTAATGATCACGGAAAATAGGCCTTTTCTATTCAAGTAATTCACCATAATTATACATGTACACATTTACTATTATATACACTTTGTGACCAACAGTGAAAGCACTTCTCTCATAATGACAGCTTGCCTCAACATAATACGTGTACAATTTTTTTGTCTGTCCTCAGAGCTATTCTTTGTGTGTGTGTGTGTGTGTGTGTATGTGTGTGTGTGTGTATGTGTGTGTGTGTGTCTGTCTCTCTCTCTATGTTGCCCTAATCAGTTATGGAATGTTGTTTAGCCTCTGATAACTTGTTTGAGGAAGCAATGTATACTTCAAATGAATGTGCAACTCATTTTACCCTATGCAAGTGCTCACATGCACTTTATACACCAATTATAGCACATGTGCAAATAGTTCATTTCAATACAAAATTATGCAGTTGTGTTCAATTAACATGGTTGTTTTCAATTACAGTTGACTTCAGTTAAAAGATGTCATGTCAGTTCAAGCCATGTATAGCCATGAAGTCCCCCCTCCCCCAAGACCTAATAATTATGATTTCAATACAAAATTACATGGTTGTATTCAATTAATATGATTGTTTTCAATTGTTGTTGATTTTGGTCAAAAGATGTCATGTCAGGTCAGGCCATGTATAGCCATGTAGTTGGGGGGGGGGGGGGGGGGGGGGGGGGGGGGGG
>JAOWAW010137720.1:0-11037 GCA_028565695.1 Nicola tetela
ATAACAAGAACTGGTCCTGCCGACTGTGATGCTATGACTCTTCCTCCCGAAAGACTACACACCAGTCTTTTAAAGACACAAATTGTCTTCAATCCCTGGCTTCATAAATTGCAATTCGGTTTAGAGGGTAGAAGTCAATTGCAACGGCAACGGACCTGCCAGTGCTGGACAGCCGATAAACTCTCGAGGCTGTACACGTTTCTTTTAAATATTTGGCAAATGAAACGTTTCTTGTAATTTGCCTCATTTCGAAATAATGGTTCCTGCGGAGAGAGACGTGTTGCTCGTAGTGAAAGTGCTGCAGTAGAGCTAGGAACATTGTAGAGCTATTACGTATAGCACTACCGTGGTAGAAGTCTTCATGCCATACTAGTCCAATCTACTACTCTAGCTCTCATGCTATTATGCAGACCTTAGGTGGCAATACCTTGCTGCGTTGTTTCCTGGTGTACATGTTGAGCATGAGTACTAAATTTTGTACTTGTGGGGGTACTTGCAGTTTGAGCGCTCTGCCAAATATTTCATTTAGCAAGTTCATTTTGGAGGTTTCGTACGGGAATTTTATTGGTAGTCTACCTGAGGCCCGATTCACACTACGTTCACAAAACGTCGTACAAACTTTCAGTCACTTCTAGCAAACCGCGACCCGGATTCACACTGCACGCTTTTTGGCTCAGTTTAAATATACATGTAGTTGCTGTTTCGATGGTGTCTAGGCAATAGAAAATGCCGTGGCGCCGGCTGGGATTGCTTCGTAGAGGCCAAATGGAGGGATAGATTGTCCAATAAATAATCTCTCGATTCTCAGTCCTAGGCGAAATGTCAAGATGAACCCAAGACGTTTTGCCTTGAAAATGCTTTTCCTTTTCCGCGGACTAGGCGAGTTACCGCCTGACCGAAGCATTGCATTTCAAGAGTTTGTTTTCTCTTCGACTGTCGCTGGACTAGGCGGAATTGGTGATACATTTTCTCTTTTTTATTTGCGTAAAATCAAGGGCGCACCAGGCGAGAACGGAGTACAATTGTGCTTTCACCCAAACCATTGTTAGAGTACGATCGGGAGCTGTTCAGTCTATGCTTGTCACAGAAGCAACTGCTATCGTGTTTTCTTTACTGTCAGTTTTTAAAGTGCCGCTTTGGTCTGCTCGCGGAGAAGATGACTTTGTGCGGTGGGAAAACGACGTGCTTTGAAAGTGAAGGAAGATTGGTGAGCGATTTCCGGACTACGAGGATATAAAATGTCTGGAAACTTTCCGATTATTTCTTCTTGGTCAAAGTGACCTATAAGACATAATATTGAGCAGGTCGTTTAATACAGTTCACAGAACATAGGAAGAGCAAGGTGCTTATTATAACCGAAGTGTGTGTTTCGTGAAGGTGTTACAAGATGTTACAATGCTGAAAGTGTTGCAAGATGTTACAATGGCGATGGTATTACAATCCTTTGTGTTGATTAACAAATTGCGCATACTTTCCGTGCTGTCGTAACGCGCTCTAATGCTTATGATGTGGACGCTGTTACCCTCGCAGGTCTACCTATACCAGGATGACTTATATGCCCCGGTCATGATTCAGGTATTGATGCTAGCTTGCAAAAGTGACCAAACAGCAGACACTTGAATGTATTATTTAATAATACATGTATGTAATATGTAATATTTAACTGAATAAAAAAAGAAATGTCTTATTTCCCCCCGTCTTTCCGTGCTACCAGCCAGTATCCCCGTAATCGAGGACTTGCACGTTGCTAGCAACCACGCATTGCATGATAAAATGTTATTGGAAACCAAGTACCAATAAGTAGAGCCAATTAATCCACAGCTAGAACGTTCTGCCGATAATGATGTTTGAGTACAGGCATTCGCGAAACGCGCTGACGCCACAGACTGCCCTCGGTCATGCACAAGTTTAGCGTCATCTGATTAAAGCAAAATGCTGCCAGTTCTCCTTCTCAGGGCGATAGTTTAACTGATATTCCCTGTGAAAATAGTTGAAACGGCACATTCGCTTGGTGGAAGTCTTTTTCATTCTCAGGTAGGGTCCTGGAAAGGAGAATGTAATCATCACAAAGGAGATGCGCTGAAATTAGTTTATTTCATCGATCGAAATATAAACGATGAATTTAAGACTACGCCACGGTGACTTACCACGAGCCACGAATGCCAGTCAAGTAATGCTTATAAACCACTTGAAGGCAGTGATTACCCCAAGATGACCAAACGTTTCTGGTTAAAGAACAAAAAATTGAAGTCTTTTGTCCCTTTTTGCCAATCACTCAGATTCACAAGTGCTCTTGCACTTTCACTCTGGAAAGGACTGTCTGGGTGGCACGTTCTTTATAGAGGTAGCTGTGTCTCTGAAACTCATGAAAATTCGGAATTCTGAGAGAAACTAATGATCTCTGGTTACACCTTAGAAAATCAGCTTGTGATCAGAAAACTGTCATAATGCTCAGCAAAATTGATAAGAGGTGTGCCTCCATATTGTGGACTTTTGATGCTCCGCTCTCCACCTGGGGCTCCTCGCCAGGACACAGCAACAAAGACAAGAAAAGAGTAGAATGAGATTACTAAATAAGAAAATTGTGCTCTGACCTGAGTCACCCGACCTGAAATAAGCTTAACTGACTAGTACCGGCGTAATGTCGCGCGAGCAAAAATCATTATTATTGCACATTTACAAAAATCATTATTGCCGTCGTTAGTCCCGTAGGGGTTGAGGAGGGCTCCACAAACGATTAATTCGTGTCCGTCTGTGTGTATGTGCATGTGTGTGTATTTGTGTGTGTGTGTGTGTGTGTGTGTGCGTGTGTGTGTGTATGTGTGTGTATGTGTGTGCGTGTGTGTGTGTGTGTCTGTCCGTCACGCTGCAACCGTTACTAGTCAGCGCGCGCGCTAATCGTGTCTTTTTTTCCCAATCAAAATGTATGGTAGGAAGGCATATATACTTCAACCGAGCCATGCAACGCACCTGCAGCTGTTTGTAATGTACGCCATGAACCGAGGTCTATCTTCTAAATACATCGCCAGAGAAAACTTTTCCAAAGCCGTGTGAAAAAAGAGAAGAGGAACAAATTCTAGACGTCAAGGAGTCCCTGGTCCACCGCTGATTCGATTGCAGCTGTTGCCGTGAGCCCTGAACTTTTGAAATTGTTTTTCTCTGATATGGATAGCGATAGGGAGTCCCGGGCCCACCGCTGATTTGATTGCAGCTATTGCCGCGAGCTCTGAACTTTTGATGGAAAGAGCCACATGACTCATGCAGTTGAATGCGTACAGGTGCATTTGGTTTCGCTAAGCTGCAACATTTCCAGCATGCCGACACTGCGCTTCGTGCACGTAGGTTTGTCACAAGTTTAGTCGCGTCTTCAAGATCTACAATGGTAGACTGCATGCTGAGCATGAGCTCATGGAACTCCGTCGCTGTAAACACAACTACAACCTCGTTAGTCCCAACCAAAGCAGCTTAGCTTTGCTGCAACTTGTAGCAACCAGGTCCTAGTCCTGTATGCAATGTAGAGCTTCAATAAGTGCTTCAATGTGTACTTTGCGGGGCATTAGGCATCTGCTGTATGTAAACTATATGGCCTGCGACGGCTCCATGCGAACGCCACTTGTTATTACACATTTACGGCTATGTAGCTATGTAACTTGATTATCAAATCTCACTCCCTTGAGGTGGTTGTGCAAAATACCTCCTAACATATGGTGCACTTATCCCTATCTAGGGGGAATATTGTGCTTATATTTATTTCTTTGTCTTCAAAACACCTGAAAAGCAAACATTAAGAGTTCATGACTTTTTCCGAGTAAAAAAATGTTTTCAAGACAATTCTTGCAGTATCATTGCCATAGCAACTTCCCATATAGTAGGTGTGTGAGAATTTGTTCTAAAATATCTCAACTAGAAATAGAGAACAGGAAGAGGATTTTGCAATAAATTGAAAGGAAGACCGAATGAATGCTTGTACTTTGTTAAAGCTTTAGTTCACAAGCCCCCATCACTTTGCGTCTGTTTGACATTTAACCGGCATGGTGACATTTTCACTCAAAACGGCTACGCCCACCTCCTGTACATCAAAATTCTCTCATGCTGACAATATCTTTTTTTACCTTATACTGATTATTCTTTTCATACAGCCAATTTTTTATTCTTTCAGTGAGCTTTATAGTGATTTTGGAGGCAGGGTGCAATGTGACCCCTCCCTGGATCTGTGACATGAAGAAAGCCCAGTTGGGTAAATTTAACTCTTATTTCGTTATAAAAACTTACCTGATACGCCGACGGGTGCTGAGATTTGCATCGAAAACGGTCCTTGAGAAATGGTGTGTATCTCTGACGCTCCTGTATAGTCCAAGGTTTCACGTCGCTTCCTACGCGTTTGAAGACAGCCTTGCGAACAGCGGTTGCCGGGGTCACCCGAATGACAAACGGCCAGAGAACAGTGAACATAGACATAGGTGTATTCACTACCTCAAGGCTCCCACCTTAGCCCGATTCTTTCAGTAGTTTTTATCAATGACTTGCCGTCATTCATTTCCAGTCCAACCGAGCTTTATGCGGACGATGCGTTGCTGCACGATGTTGTTACGAGATTTTGCTTGCAGGACGGAATTGAACATCTCTAACAGGGCGTTACTATGGCATCTGAATGGGCCAAATCTTGGCAAGGAAGATTCGCGCCATCAAAAACAGAGCTTCTCCCGATTGATTGGGCCGTCATGACTCGCCTTGCGCCCGAATCTCTCTACATCGAGAATGAACCAATCGTCAGCGTTGACCTACACAAACATTTAGGAGTGACACTCGCATCCGACCTTCGCTGGCACGAGCATATCAATAACGTTCTTAAAAAGTGCAGGCAAAGATCCGGTCTTTTACGGCATATATGCAACAATGTTCCTAGGCAACTTGCCGTAAACATTTACATTTACTTTGTCAGGCCTGTACTTGAATATGCAAGCCCAGTTTGGCATATGCCGCTGTTTCTGCAGGCGATGCACTTGCACTCGAACGTATACAAGTCGGAGTCGCTCGTTCTATTCTCGACGCTGGCTGGAACCGAGGTAAGCAGCAGCTTTTCGAAGATCTCGAATGGCCTGCTTTGAGATGGCGAAGAGCAATCGCTGTTTTGTTGTTACTGCACTCGATAATTATAGATAAGTCTCATAGTCTTTCGGACTCTCTGTTTCCTTTCTTCTCATCTGGAAATCCACACTGCACGCGCAAACCCTATCCTACCTGACGTTCACACTTCTGGACATCTTAACAGCTTTTTCTATTACTCAGCTCTTCTTTGGAATACTCTACCACCCTCTATTCAAGCTATTCGGAAGCAATCTACTTTTAAGCAAAAGTTAGAGCAGCATTGGAAATAGTATAAATATGATCCGCATCACACATTCACCTAAGATTCAGGAAACTTTTATTCTGTTTACTGGTATTTATATCTGTATCCATAATTTTTTTCGTATCAGTGGAGACCCCCCCCCCCCGATCAGGACCCTGGTCCTGTTTGGGCAATCCCAAAATATAATGATAATAATAATGTGTCTCTGCAACTCCTGAAACCTCAGAATTCTGAGAGAAGCTAACGGTGTCTAGTTACACCTTAGAAAATCAGCTTGTGATCAGAAAGCTGTCCTAATGCTTAGCAAAATTGATAAGAGAAGTGCCGCCGTATTGCGGACTTTTGATGCTCCACCCTCCACCTAAGGCTCTTCGCCTGGTCACAGAAACAAAGACAAGAAAAGAGCAGATTGAGATTAGGAAATAAGGAAAATGTGAACTTTTCTGAGGCACGTGGTCTGACATTCACATAACTGTACTGTATCAGCGTAATGACATGTGAGCGGAACTCATTATTCTTACCGAGTTATAAATTTATATAGCTAGGTAGCGTGATTATCAAATCTCACTCTCTTGAGGTGGTTGTGCAAAATACCTCCCCTCCTAACATATGATATGTTTAAACCTATTCAGCCAAACAATACATTGTACTTACGTTACGTTCTGTATCTTCAAAACCCCTGAATTGAAAGTTTTGAGAGTTTATGAATTTTCTTCTTTACCTCTCCCTAGTGAGAAAATTGTGTTAAAGACAATTCTACCAGATCATTGCCATAGGAACATCCCATATCATAGGTGCGTAAGTATGTATTTTTACGGATCTCCTCGAGAAACTGAGAACAGGAAGAGGATTTTGCAATAAAATGAACGCACAGCCAGTCTGAATGTTTGCACTTCACTAAAATATGCCCTTTAGCCCAGACACTCAAATCACTTTTCATCTTTTTGACATTTAACTGTCACACTGACATTTTCACACAAATTGGTTTTGTCCACCTCCTGTACATAAAATATCTGACGTGCTGACAATATGTTCTTTCATCTCATACTGGTTATTCTTTTCATACAACGAATCTCTTTTTCTTTCATCCAGCTTTATAGTGATTTTCGAGACGGGGTGCAATGTGCCCCCTACCTGGATATGTGACACGAAAAAGGCATGGATTGGGCAAGGTTAACTCAAATTTTATGGTAGAAACTTACCCGACATGCTGACAGGTGCTGAGCTTTGCAACGAAAAACGGTCCTTGAGAAATGGTGTGCATCTCCGACGTTCCTATGTAGTCCAAGGTTTCACGTCGCTTCCTACGCGCTTAAGGACAGCCTTATGAACAGCGGTTGTCAGAGTCACCCGAAAGACAAACAGCAAGAGAACAGTGAACATGGACGTAGGTGTATTCACCAATGAACTGAAAAGCTTGAATTCCAATCGTAATGGAGTCTTGTGATGAGGCGTTGACAAACGTTGTTGTTTCCAAGTCACATTTAACAAGAAGAAGAAGAAAAGGACGAATATGACCTTTTGGAGGAGGGTTTGTGTTTGATCACTTTATATTTGTTGGTCCCTATATACGACCACGTCCCTATATACGACCACGTCCCTATATATGACCACGTACCGTTCCACTATATGGCTTTTGGAAGAACAGGGTAGGTTCAACAGGCGGGAGTCTCCAGGTGACTGTAAATTGACCCTTGACCTTTGAGGGAAGGTTTTTGAGATGGGAGCTCCTCGCAACCAAAGAATGGCCGTCTCGGATGCCTTTTTCCTTTACACCTGGAACTGTTGGGTTCACCGCAGTACCGGACAACCGCCAATTGAACTCTACTTGCGAAAGCCGAACTTCTCGGTGTTTGTTACTCCTCCGCGGTGCAATTTAACAAAGGAAGAAGACAAATTTCTTCAAGACGCACATCTTGACATCGAAGAGAGCAGTGATGATAAAGAGACGAATCGAGAGGAGCTTCCACGGGACAACTAACTTGGAGTGAACATGTCCGACGACTATCCCCTTGAGCTGCAATGGAAGCAGTCAAGGGCGATGACAGTGACCGATACGGCACCAACCTCTACTGCAGAAGCACAGCCCCCGCACTCCGAAGTGCACTCCCGATCCCAAGAGGAGCAATCTGAAATCTTCGAGGTAGGAGAGTTGGTCCACTTCCACAAACCGGCCAATCTTGGAGGCACGGCAGGCATGGGAGCGCTTCAGCGGCGCTGGCTTGAGGGGCGCATCTCGGAAGTCCTCGTTAAGGAGTCTGGGTTTCGCCTCTATCGAGAAGAGAACGAAGATGGCGAAGACCAGGGTAAGGTCAGCAAAAGCTGGGTCCGAAGACGACTTGCAGCATGGCAGCAAGCAGTGCCAGAGTCATGGAAGAGGCCGCCCCGGTGCACGTGAGTCCTCCGGTGACTGTAACCTTGATATTCCATTTCAAGTCTGTCAGAGTTCGGGCTAAGGTACCCCGGGCTAATTCTCGTTTTTGGCGTTTTTCACCGCAGTTCTGTAAACATGCCTTTCTTCGCTTGTTGATTCCCTCAAAGCCCTAAGCTTCCGCTTTGCCTTGTAAGTTTTCGTTTCTTGTTTTCCCTTCGTACTACCGCATTCTTTCTGTTTTCGTTGATTCGTTGGCACCTTTTCGAAGTTCATGATTCGCTGATCGATATTGAACCCAAATAAACAATGCAACACAAATGTTTTCCCCTCACGTTTCCAAATTTGGAAACCGTGGTCGTGCATAGCGCTGTGGTCGTATATAGGGACCGACTGCGTTATACATTTAGGTAATGACATATTTAAAAACATAAATAAATAAAAACTGTGGAGGTATGCAATGAAATTCTGAATGTGCTAACGGAGAAGTCTGAAGCTCGAGGGAACTCAGAGATGGAGAGAGAAAGGTTTAGTGAAATCTTAAGACTCTGAGTGAGAAAAAAACACTGAATGAGAATAACAAGAAAAGAGTAGGGAAATTTACAGACTGTCAGCATAAAAAGTTGAGAGCTTTGCTCTGAAAACACTTTTTATGCTCAGTGTAAAACAAAATCTCGTGGGCTCAATGTGAAATCAATCAATTATGTTGTTGGAGAGAAAAGCAGAACTTTCTGGCTACAGACTTACTCTTCTTTGATAAATTCATACTGAGGTGATGAAGTTGTTGAGACAAACGGTGTCGCGTAGAAACTGACAGAAAACAAATCCAATCGACTGTCTGAAGACTGAACGTTGAGTTTAAAGTACAAGTAATCGTTGAGAGAGACTTGAAGAAGGAAATTGCTCACAGGGTTCGTGTAGGTTTTATCGGTGACTTGAATACTTATGGTGAAAATACCAAAACCACTTTCCGTGAACACTGTATATGTTGCGCGAAAAGTTGAATTTCCCCGGAAGAAACGAGTGCGTAGTTATCGAAACTACACAGGACGGTAAATGAATTCAAATTCTCTCTTGTAATGACATCTTCAAGGTTAGCTGAAGACCCAGCACGTTTGATCGTGTTTGCATAAATTGTCTGTCAGTGGGAAAGACAGACCAGTCCCCGGTTAGATTCTTCAAAGGCCACAAGAGTTACTTATTTCTCGATACATTATCGGCCTCAAACTGTTCAGAGCCGGTTTGCAATTATTTAACGTAAATGGTATAGTATTTTCTTTAAATATCACAACTCTTGAAAATTGCGGAAGCGGACCGGTATATTTATAATGAACACATCGGGTTATGTCGACACAATTCCATCCTACGCACTGACATAAGAGTGGGTACGTACTGAAGTCTCCACGAGCAAGGAATTATAAAATCGGACCTCACTCGGAGGTCGCTTGAAATTGTGGGAGTGGATCCTGGAGATTAGGCTTGTATTGAAAAACTTGATTTTGCTCTTTCAACTACTGACCTTGTTGCCGTTGCATGTGACCGTATTTCCGCAAGATAACAGTCCCACCAAAAACTGAAAGTAGCCCCCGTTTTCCTGAGGTTGACAGACGCTATCATTCAAGCGAAGGTCAGACACCTGTACGTTGTTGAGGAGAGATTTGCGAACGAGGAAAGACATGTGGTTTGTGGTACAGTTAACGGTGACGTTCACAATAGTCGAAACTTTTAAGTGGTTCAAATAAAAAGATACATATATATAGAAAAAGCCAGGATTAACTTAGAACGCCACCTAGGCCTGCGGCTCAGTTTTCTTTCCCACTTTTAACGGCAGCACAACGCAACTATCCTTTCTGGGACACCGAAACACGCTGCAACTCATGAATCAAACAAGCTTGTCTAAAAGTTCGGTTAATAGAACTGTTAATTAAAAACATGCATTCACTTTCTCATCCGTGTTAGAAGTGTAGTGTGCAGGAAACATTGACCATCAGGTGCCACGGTGCTAATCAGCTTCAGAAAAATAAGAAAAGAATTCACCATAACTCATTTATCAATATTCGGTGTCTTAGTTACCTTGTTTGCATACAAATTGGTATGTCAGATTCTCTGACGTGCACAGGTACTGGTACCATCTCCCTCGGTATGCGGCATATCCATCCATGACCATACATTGATAGCTAGGGTTGATGTTGCTAAATTCGAGGCCATACCATTTCGTGAAGCTGCCAACCTCTTCGGTGGGATCCCATTTAAATGTGTTTCTTGTCGGAGTGCGTGTACTGGTCGAGCAGTACCCATTCCACACGTGAGTGATACCCCGGGTAATCAAACCGGTAACAAAGGCGTCCTCTTCTGGCGACTGGATGTCGACGAGGAAAGAATTCCGGTCTCTGCAGTAGGTGTCGGGATATGTACGCTGCATCCTCAGTCCTTCCTGGTAGAAGTAGCAGTTATGTTGAAAAGGACATGCCTCCACTGTGCCTGCAGGAAATTAGCACTGATATTCAACTTATAGTGCGTACGCTCAATCAAAGCACTTACAGCGTAGGATGTAGAGAAACTGATAACAATCAGTAGGCGCATTACTTTCCATGCGGACAAAGTCACCGAGAGATCCTTGCAAGGAATAAGGGAGTAGTTATTCCCAAAAAGGATGTAAGGGGAATAGATTACCTGAAAAGAGAGGGCTGATCATGATCGACCAACCGATTACTCACGTTTGCAGCATCTCCCGTCTTTCAATAGCCCCACCGCTCGAAGGATGGCAATTCGACGTCAAAGGACGGAGACAGCTAGAATCGCAAGAATCAGCAAATCTTACTTATCCAGGAGAATACTCCAGCGAAGATAATACCCCGGTGGTATTGAGACATTGAAGAGAAGACGAGGCTACATAATCGTTATCACGTTACTTTGAAGTGACACAATTGCAAGTGCCCTAACTCACCATGGGTGGAGAGCCTAATGAGAATGTCAACCATATCTGAGTCTCACGTCCGGATTATACGATAATTACTTCAAGGGACGATGATCGACCAGCCGATCAACACCGTTCGTAGCAGATTCTGTCTTTTGACAGACGGCCAACTCGATCGGAGGAATTCAAAGGTAATTCGACCTTGAAGGAAATAGACGGTGACAATAAATATTTATTGATCGAGGAGAATGCTCCAGCGTGTGGCTGCATGGCCAGAAATCAGATTGCATGCGTATACATATATTTTTGGAAGGCCGAGCCGATTTTTTTCTTTTCGAGCCAGGCACGCCTCGTAGAAAGTCTATTGGAGTTACAGAATGCTCTCTTCACTTATTCTTT